>JASSUY010020579.1:0-43366 GCA_032466535.1 Forpus xanthops
GGTTTAGTGGGAGGTGTCCCTGCTGATGGCAGGGGGGTTGGAACTAGATGATCTTAAGGTCCTTTCCAACCCTAACTATTCTATGATTCTATGATTCACCGATTCCCGTTTGCCTGTCCCTTAAAAAGGGACATGGAACAAGAATGATATTAAATTCTCTCTGCTCACATGATGATTTACCATACTAGCCCCAAAGAACCACTTACAGTATACCAGCTGCATTTTTCAGCCTTTCTAGCTCTGTACTTGAAATGCACTCAAAGTTTGTTTGTATCATTTGTTTGTAGTTTTTACTTTCAAAATGTAAGCGACTTGGATATGTCCGTTTCAGACTTAAACTCTAGGCCAGCCTAAAATCCAAAGAAGGCTCTACCAAGGGTTTAGTTCTTGATAACGATCACTGAAAACAAGAGGAGACAACAAGGAAGAAAACACCATTCCTGTCGCTTTAGTAATGATGGATCATTCTTACCCTTGCACAACTTGGAAGCATTGCTGCTTGCACCTTTTCCTGCCCAAGCCTATTTTCCTACTTTTTATGTCCATCAGCCAGGCAGCTCAATCACACAATGATCTCTAAATATGGCTGAAAATGGGCTGATTCATCCTTTCCACTGCTTACAGGTTTGTATCTTCAACTTCCCCTTGAGCTTTTCCACAGGTAGATTCCCATTCTTGAGCAGAATTTGTTCAGAATGAAGGGTTTTCTCATAGGTCATTTTCCTTTTCAGACTGCTACTAAACAACACTTTATCATGGGAAATATAGCATATACACCTTAAGTCACCATGGTCATAAAGTTCTTCCTAGATCTGACATATTAAAGAAAGAGAATTACCACTAAAAATTATATTCTCGATTACCTTCTCTTCCTCTCACCCCTAGACTCAAATAACCATTATCAATCTGGAGTAGGGGCAGGATTCCTGCTAGATAAGATTTTCATGCTAATAATTTTGACACACAGTCCTGCAGTGACATCACTGTAAAATCCTTCACATCTGCTTTCCCCCCCTCTCCTTTCACTGTCTCTGGGGTGCTTTGCTAAGTGTTGACTGCTAGATGAAGTGTAGCATTAGGATATCAGACTTATGATGGAAATTCACCTTTCTGGGAATTAGAAGAATCCTCTTCATTTAGCTTTGGGTTCTGAGCAATAAACTGTTGATGACTGAGTCTTACCCAGGAGGACCACGCTGCACAGTACACAGAGCCTGGCAAAGGCATTCTTTGATAATCACTGATTTATATCATAGATGCATGAGAGGAAATAAGCAGTCACAGCTCTAGGGCTAAAGAAACACATTTTAAATTGTTATAATTACGTGCTATGACAGCCAGCAGAGAACAGCTTAAATGTAGGAAGTATTTATGGAACTGGGGAGAAAGCACACGGGCTGGATAATGCACTGTTCACTGAACACTGCACCAGCAAGGAGGGAGGATGAGCAAACTTCTGAGAGCAAGACAGAAGACAGTTCTTTTCCTTCCTCTGAGATGAAAAACTGCCACACATCCATGAGCTTCTCCCTGTGATCTCATGAACTTCACCTCCCTTTCTGCCCTGTGCACAGCATCAGGCTCAGAGCCCCTCTCCCTGCTTGGCACCTGCGGTCTGTGTCAAGAAATGCACAGAAGAGCTGGACAAGTTGGATCTGATCTTAACTTACCTGTCTCATTTCCTTCCTGTCCCAAACATATTGGTACTGCCAACATGACTTCTTCCTCCCCTACACATGTTAAAAAGCCCCGAAACAAAATGAGAACCATCATGGAAGATGTAGGAGTAGGTTTGAGACGGGGATTCTCAGTTGCATCCCAGTGTTGAATTCAGATACCAGAGCAGACCCAGACTATGAATTAGGATCTTCTTTTTTCAGCAACTGTTTTTTGCCAAAATAGCAAATTTAGAGAAAAAAGCTCTCTCCCCTGCTAACTGATCATGTTTTAGAGTTGAAACTTCCTGTACACTAAAATCAGTTAGAACAAATTCTAATGTTGCAGAAAAAAACTATTTCAAGCTTTCTGTATTAATTCCTTCTTGAAAACAATATTTTTAAATGAAAATAAGTACACGATTCAGTGATATTCAAACATTAAAATCTTATGTTTTCATGAGACTAATTTATTTTTTCTTTGGATTTCCTTCTGAAAACTACCAATGAGATTTCAGCTTTTTACTTTAATTTCAAACAGGGTAGAGCATTGGGATTTTATCATAGATCATAGAATAGGTAGGGTTGGAAAGGATCTTAAGGTCATCTAATTCCAGTCCCCCTGCCATGGGTAGGGATGCCTCACACCTGGCCATATCACCCAAGGCTCTGTCCAACCTGACCTTAAACACTGGCAGGGATGGAACATTCACTACTCTGGGCGACCTGTTCCAGTGCCTCAACACCCTCACAGTGAAGAATTCCATCCTTATATCTAAACTAAACTTCCCCTGTTTAAGTTTGAACCCATGATCTTGATTATTTTTAATTTGTAACTGTTAGGACTTCCCATGATTTCCTGAAGAAGTCTTTCATATTGCAGAGCAACTGCAAAGGAAATATTCATGTTACAGATTGTAAAGAGTAGTCCATACTTATAGTTAAGAGCAGTGAGGTTTATTAGGCAAAGAGGTGGGTCTGAGTGATGTCCCTCCCTGGTAACAATGCAAGTGGAAGAATGAATTGTCTCTGAATCCACAGTTATTTGAGTGCATGGAGTGCAATAACATGATTGAAATTTAAATCTTAAGATTATGATTTGATGTAGTTTTTACCACATTAGCTCCAGATAAACAGAAATTATTCATGTACGAGTTTCTTACATACACTTACATAGATATGCTTATATAGCTACTTTCTGTGATGCATGTATCTACGCTACGTATACAGCATATATTTCGAGCCTCTTAAATTACTCCATTATGGAGCATGCAGAGGTCTACATTTTATGGTGGATTGACAGTAGGACTGATTGTACATAATTAACAGAGCAAACAAACCACTGCCAGCTCAAAGATTTTTACACTTGCAATGTAGAAAATGAGCCCATGTAATGCACCAAAGAGCCTGGAACAAGGAGAGAAGTTTGGGTTTCATGAAGAAAGAATGGCATTTATTTACATTGAGAGCAGTATAGCAGACACTAACATGCTTCTGGGCTCTGCTTTTTTTGAACACTAATGCATTTTACAGTGAGGGCAAATCTGAACAGCATCACTTCATAGAAACAGCAGCTAGGCCTAATGGTATTACATGGCTTGATTTCCTGCTGGGGTGGGATGGAGTTGCCTAGCTTATACATATACATCTTTCTCTTTTATCTTTTGCAAGTTTTGATTCCAATGACTATAGATAACTGGGAAGCAAAATTCCCCAAATTACTGCATGACTCTTTGGAATGCTTTGGTATTTACTGTATAATGGGATTGAAGAAAACTTCAGGCTAAGCAGTGAGATCCTTATCTTGGAAGGCATGTGAACATAAACTAATAATAACAATAATGATGATGACAATTACATCCAGCTGGAATTTAAACTCCCTTCTGAACTCCATTGGTGCTGCTCATTAAGTGATGTGGAATTACAGCCGTTAACTTCTTCAGTTAGGCAGCAAATGCCAGCACAACCTCAGAAGGATTGTTGTTACCTCTTGAGGACAGCAAATTCTCACAATATTCTTGAAATATGCATGTTTGCAAAAAGACAAAGCTTTTAATTTCTGATGTTGTTAAGGCCTAATCTCCTTTAAAACACCTGATTCTTCAACTTCCCTGTATAGCTCCCTCATGCATTATATTAAGAATGCAAAATAATCTTCATTAGCTAGTATGCTAATATTCTCATAGCCCTTTGTATCTCTGGAAAATTCTTATATTTGAAAAAGAAGCTACATGCATTGTTTTTTTTTTCCCTTAATACAGCAAGAAAAGCTCAAGGCAGAAGCAGTTATAGTTAGGTATAAATTTGGTCTTTTTTCTCAAGCCAGTGAAAATATTTCAGTTTTGTAAGTACATGGCAAGTGTATAAGTGTACTCCTGTGGAAAAGCTTCAGCTTTCCTAGTGAAAAAGATGCTGCTAGTGTTTCTCTGTGCTCAGCAAGATAATAGGTGGACAGTCTTGCAAAGCATCCCATTGCTAATTTTCCAGCTATCCCCATTAAGCAGAGAACAAGGACGTAGGATGGGGCCAGTATGTTATCTACATAGTCTAGAGCTTTGTTAGATGCCATTTGAGCTGCTACTAACAGAAGAAATAAAGCTGGTAAATACGATTTTCAGAACAGCTTTTCTGTGTTTAAATGATCATTTTCCTATGATTTGTTGTGGGGTTTGTTTTTTTTTCTATTATGTATTTGCTGTTCTGATTAATTTAGGTAATTGCAGTTTAGTTAAAATGTAGGATTGTATTTCAATACATAAAAATCACATAAAAAAAGTCAACATGCTGTTGGCTGCAATCCAGTCCAGTCATCTCTGTGATCTGATGAGGAAAAATAAGGCTCTGGTATTAAATTTGACAGCACTGAAAGCAATCATGAAAATTCTATGAGCAATGAACTTTTAATTGGATGGAAAGTAAAAACAAATTGGGAGGCAGACCCCAAGTAATTTTCTCTTCTCATTTATGTCATAATGTAAAGCTGAAAAAATTTTACTAGCTTCAAACATTATGTTATGCTTCTTGTTTTCTAGAAAGAAAGAAATCTCCAGCACTGCACCAATTTTGCTTAAAATATTGAAATTCTTGGATGTGTGAAAACTTTTAATGTGACTAAATTATCCAGCAATACACTAGTTCACTATGTTAGCTTTAGACATCAGACACTTGGGTCTAATAATAATGTGTATCATAATACTAAGCCTCTGAAGCTGCAAGAACAGAGATGGAGGCAAAATCCAGGTCACAAAGCCTTTTAGAGGAACTCCAGTCATATATTTACAAATCTACTTGCTTTGTGTAGCCCCACTTTTAACCATAAATCCTGATACTTTAAGTTCACATATAGATATGGGAACTGTGTCGCATGGGACAGCTCTGTATGACACTGTCAATGTTACTGGTTTTGCACTCCTGACACATGATAGGTGAAAGAAGAGAGCATGAGGAGACCGAGCAGTATGTTTGGTGCCAAGCCAGGACTTAGAGTTAGGTGGACTCACCAAGCAGCTTCAAAGAAGATAATTACAGTTCCTTGGAAAGCACATATATCTGAAACAGCCCCAAATCCCACATCAACATCTCTTACTGCATTTGTCACATAATCAGTAGCTGCTCTTCTGTAGGGAAACACTGCAACATACAAGACTGGTGATGTTGGGCATTCCCCCTTTTGGATCACACACACAAAAACAGATAGGGAGAAGATCAACTTCTGAATCCCCACATGCAGCCTGCTGTTATTCAATATCAGAAGCAATCCACAGAAATTATTTAACAGCTAAATAAACATTTTACTGCAGGAGATAGATCAGGTTTAAAAAAGAGAAGTTTGGAAGCTTTCTTCACTAGAGTAGATAGGAAACTTTCGCAGGTACTAGGAGATATCTAACCTAGAGGACAAATGTGTAACAAGAACCACTGGCAAATCACAAGCCAAACTCAAATTCAGACAAGATATTAGGCACACATTTTTAATATTAGTTTCACGTTTTGTCTTCAGATCAATACAAGACAATACAAGACAATGCAAGATCTTTTTCTGGAGATCATGCTTCAGGCAAACACAAGTTAATGGCTGAATGACAGGCATATTACGAGAAATTCAGTGTCCAGATAAGATGAACTAAAGGTCCTTTCTGACCTTCTGTTACTTGTAATATCAAAGCTTTCATATAAATATTGAATATTCAATACCATCCATTTTGAAGGAAGATGATCTTGTTTCTATGGCAACCAGCAGGCAAGCCAATAGTTGGTGACCGCATCTTTCTGGGATGCTCTATGCTTATTCCCTGAATACTGTAAATGTGGCACAACTTTAGTTCCACCAATTTTACAAACTACTTAATTAAAAAACATTTGTATTTCAGTTAAATATAACAAATCTACTGTTTGCATAAAATATAAGAAGACCTATGCATTTTCATTTCATTCTTGAGATGATTAGTTTCTCTTTTGTGATTCATAAATTCCAGCAGATGCAGCAAAAAAGTTACATAAAAGCTTTTTAGGGTAATTATGTCTTCAGCTGGAAATTTTGACATTTGTGATATCTCTCTTTGATAGCTACTATTAATATCTCCTTAGCAGATATGACTTGCCAAGAGTTAACTAATTGATAGGAAAAACTGCTCAGAGTTGCAAGAGTTTTCACTTCGTTATTTCAGTTTAAGTGACAAGGTTGCAATGAAAAGGATCCTTTCCTTTCCAGTTAAAAGAATACTCAACAGACAGGAGTAAAAATATGACTAGCAAAAAGATGGGATTTCATCTCTTAGCTTGTATTTAGGTGTTTAGAGTGTACATATATTTGCATTAATATAGTACCTGCAGCTTTAGTGCATTCCAGAATCCTTTTGCTTTAAGAGTGAAAGAGGCTCAAGGTAACAGCCCTAACATCAGACAGGTGGTAAGCTAGAGAATAAAAATATGGAATCAAAATATCTGTACTGTTAGACAGGAAAGTGACAGAAGGAAAGATTCAGCACATCCAATTGCATGTTAACTGCAGTGCTGGCCATAGCACCATGGATCACCTACTGAGATAAGTAAATTTTACTGCCCTTTGGTGGTCCCATACTCCATTTACCATACAGAAAGCCTAGGATGTTAGGTTTCTTAGGCAAATCAAAATTAGGCAGCAACGATCCACCTGAGAGAAATTAAGGGACTTACCCAGTATCATACAATAAATCCTTGGATAAAGAGACAAACTTGCCCACATAATTTTGCTCCATATTATGACCTAGGCTAAACTGCTGTCAGAAATCCTCCACTCTCCTCCACATCCAGCCTGCAATTCTGCTTAGCACATTATTACATTTTTTGATGCAGGATTTTGAATTCGTTTTATGCCCCAGGAAGCTACTTAGATTTTGGGTCACTGCATTGAGAAACAGCATTGTAGGAAGACCACTGCCTCATTCAAGCACACAGGCCTACAGATACTTAAGCATGCTAACATGCATATAAATGGAGTATAGAAATGATGTACCACTGGCATAACTGTTATAGTATGACAGTTGGTTAGATATGACACAGCACATCATTTCGCCACACACTATTTTATTACTTTTTCATGGTTGAAACTTTCACTTCTTAATAAAAGTTATGCACCATGGATGAAGCTATTTATTTCCACATCCATTAAAAATACAGATTTCCAACCTGTCCTCAGTGTTGCACATTCTTAAATAGCAAAGCCACAATTTCCATTTATTTACAAAACTGCTAAGCTCACCAACGTGACCTTCCCCCTTTGCTGCCTTCCCCAGAAATGGCAGAAAAAAGAATTAGAAAAGAAAGATTTTGAGAGGGGGAAGTAGAGGCATTAAAGTGTGTTTTTTAGGATTAGGCAGGGATTCAGTTTATGAGTGTCAGAACAAAGACAGGCCTCTATTATCACACCCTGCTCCAGCTGGATCATGAGACAAAGCTAAATACCTCTCTGTTGTGTGAATGAGGCAATTCTGTCTGAGGATATCAGGCTCAGACATGTGATGTAGGAAAGCATCACCTAATTTTTGAGCTGCATCAGAGGCTGGAAACACTCCTGACTTGCGTCTGAATCAGATTTGTATCCTCATGCCCCACAGTTTCTAATAAAAAGCAAAAATAAAAAATGCAGGATTTATAATCTGGCAGTCTATGGGAATTATTTACATTTCCTTCCTACTCTCTTTTCTGCTAAACCCTTGTTAAACAGTCATCGCTTGGTCACATTTAGGGGAGGAAGACAATCTTTTTCCCTATATAGATCCTGCAGGAAAAATGAAAGCAACTTTGGAGTGAGAAGCAGTTATTTGCTATCTGATAAACAGAACAAACAGCCAGGAGTAAGGTATTTTTAGGCTTAGGAGTGAGGTTATATGAGGCTAAGCATTACTGGACTTTCTGCCCCAATGAAGCCCCAATGAATTGCTGCTGACCAGGCAGTCATGCCAGGAGGAAGGTTACCCTCACACCTTGACAACTTTCTCAGCAAAAGTGAGCCAAAAATCATATAGCTCAGCAGCATCAGATCTGTCCCTGGACCACAGACAGGTGAACTGGTTGAACCCTGTGCCAGGGTACACCCAGCCAATTCAGTTAAAAATCTGTACAACCTTAGAGCAGTCCTGATATTTATTAGTCTGTTGTCCAAATTATTTCTTTGAGTTGATCTGGCAAGGGACTTTTTTTAAGAGCATGAAGGGATAGGACAAGGGGTAATGGCCATAAACTGGAAGAGGGAAGATTTATATTAGATATTAAGAAGAAGCTGTTTACTGTGACAGAGGCGAGGTGCTAGAAGAGGCTGCCCAGAGAAGCTGTGGCTGCCCCATCCCTGGAAGCGTTCAAGGTCAAGGTGTTGGATGGGGCAATCTTGTCTAGTGGAAGATGTCGCTGTCTGTTGCAGTGTTTGGAACTAGAGGAGTTTTAAGCTCCCTTCCAATCCAGACTGTTCTGTGATCTATGATTCTGTGATTCTATGATCTCCTACAGTACTTAGGTTAAGGCAGTGGCTGGCCAGGGCTCAGGACATCGGTTGAGCCTCAGCGATTTTGAAAGCCTGTTCTACTGCCTGTTGGGTCTCTCTATCACATGTCACAACAGATATAATCTCTGATGTAAACAAAGTCCCCACTGACTCTCCTGCAGGGCCACAGATGAAGGAAATGGAAAATCAGGAGAATTCAGGTCAGAAAATATTTGGCTGGGGGACCAAATAACATGCAAATCTCCCAGGAAGTTTTAAACAAATACCGAATGACTGAGCTGTGCCTCACTTGTGCAGGGTTGATCCCTGCTTCTTAAGAACCCATCACTACCTTCTCACAGAAGCAGAGAAACACCTATTGTTATTTCCATAATCACTGCCTTAGTGCTGCTTAGCAATGCTTCTACTTCGGTGGGAGAGCAATCATTCTCATTACATGTCAGAGCAAGACAGCAGAGTGCTTTTGTTTGGAGTACAGCATGCAGAATGATGATTACCAGTCTGAGAGCTGAGGAGAGAGAACACTCCTGAAGTGAAGGGGTGCCCCCTTTGGAAATTAAGCAACTGACAGATGTTAGAACACCATTAAACATATACAGGAGCTCAGGCCGTTCTTGCAAAGTCCATTGCTGCATGTTAAACTGGTTAATTTAAGGAGGAATTTAAAGTGTTTACATGCTGCAATAAGGATTATCTCATAGGAGAATGCTGGACTGAAAATGAAGGTGTCAATGATGACCTTCCAGGAACATTGGCCAATTAATCTCAACAGCAGAGACTTTTAAATGTCATTCAAATCTTATCCATGGGGGCATGCCAAAAATGTTTTGTGTTTCTTCATAATCTAACTTTGCTTCACAGACAGTGCCATCATTCTCATGAGAACAAAGCAGGAATTTTGGTTTTAAGCCTTGTGAAACAAGCAATTATTAATCAAATGTGAAATTTTATTCACAAGTCAGTGATGAGAATGAGGTTCATGCACAGAGTTCCAGCCACAAGAGATGATTAAATTGCCTAGTTTGGTCCTCTGTACACCTACTGAACCTAGCTAAAGTTGAACCTTGAGTCTAGAAAGAGTACAGACAGCTTCAACAGTGACTGCCTATTTGGATATGAAATAAGAGTAGGAAAGTACAGTATTTAGATGCTTTTTAGTTCCCATGTGGGAGAACGAAACTAAATTTCCCTGTGGGAAAAGACTGGAAAAAACTCCAAACCAAAACTCAGGGGAAAATACTAGGATGGGATATATAAGGAAAACAGGACCTAGTCTTAGCAGAGACCAAGAAGAGACAGGAACAGACAGAAGAAGCTGCAATGACCAGAGGATACACCCTGTGATGCCAGACCTCATGTACTTTTCTCTTACTGGTAAATCCCTGTGTAGCCTTTACAAAGATTGTCAGAAAACAAAGTGTGGTATCTTATGCCTTATACTGCATCCTTTGACAAGGGACCTGCAGTAGCCATGAGACTGCCATAGGCTGCCAGTTCTGTTATTACTTTATTACATCACAGCATACTCACCAAAAGTCCTGCCACAGGAATCTGCCACCTTTGCTCACACAGTTACAGCATGAACTTGTTTTAGAAGGGCTCTGTCCACAAAGCAGAGATCAAGTTTTATTACTGTGTTCAATTACTTTATTGTGTACGATTGCTTTCATGAAAGCAGAGGTTGTTATTAAAAACACAACAGTAAGAAATCAAATACAATCATTATAGATATGGAAAAAAGAGTTGAGCAGAAAGTGCTGTCCTCAGATTAAGAAAGTTTTGACACTTTGTTCACATTTATAGTTTGGTATCTGCTTGCACTGCAAGCATGATGGTAACGTCTTCCTAAGTGTCATTTTTATTATTGCATTTTGTCATGCTCTTACTTTCTCATTTAGATTAAAAAAAATAAAAGGAATGATACTCTAGCTGTTAAGCAAACTCTTTGCATCCAGGAAAACTATAAGAAAATGTAAAGTTTAACAGCATTCTCTGCCTCTTCTCATGGTGATTGCTGCCTTTGTAAAAGGAGTAATGACCTTGCTTTAAACAGTTCAGTAACAGTTACTAAGGGCACAAGGCAAAATGATTTGTAGTTGAATTGGCCCTTACACAGAGCAATTTTATTAGATAAGAGACAGGAGAAGGAAACTTCGTTCTACATACACCTCTTCCAGCAGGGTTCTGCCAGCCTGAACAGCCCATTCCCCATTCCTCAACGGGTGTTGACAGGTTCATTTTTAATCTCAATGGCTTTTCCCTTCTCACTACTGCATAGAAAAATCTTTTTCCTTCCACAGATAAATTGAGCCTCATCCCATTTCCATCAAACACCTCCTCAACAACTCATGTATCATTAATAAGATCCCCACTGTAAGAAACAAAGCTTCTACCAACAATCCACAAAACATCTTCCTCTACAGAAAGGAGCAAACCCAATCAATGTGTGCAGCTAATGGAGACAAAAGAGCAAGACCAGGCCTGGCAGCTAGCAATCAGGGTGAGGACTAGGTGACAGATGGTGAGGGATTTGGCACAGTTGACTCCAGTCCAATTTCCTGAAGGGCCTGCAAGAGCCCTGCTGTCTGACGGTGTAGCGATGAGCAAGCTCCAGATGCAGAAAGCTGTGGCACTGTCATACCTTTTGCAGCACTCATCCCAGCTGAAACACGTCTGCTCAGCTCCCAGTCCTTTCTCAGTTCTAGGGATGAGTTGAAACAAGACATCTGCTGAAACCTTTTTTACCTCCCAAGGAAAATAACCATGAGTTCAGTATCCTTAGAAAAGAGGAACAAAGAAAAAGCCTGATCTCTCAACAAGATACAGTGCTTTCTGGAAACAATCATGAAGCCCCACTTAAGGGTTTGCCCTTGACAAAACTCACTACTACCTTTTAGAAACCCGCAGGATGAATGTGGCACAAGAAGTGCCTTTCTTCTTTTCACTACATATTCCAATGTAAATTGTAGAAAGTATTTTATCACAGAATGGTTTTTTATTATCAAAAACTACTAAAGAGATAAAATAGAGTGCTGAGCTACATGAAGCAAAAACATTAGCATTACAGGGTTACCCACCTACAAGCTCAATCTAGTCAAACAAAACAATTATCTAGCATGGAATTACCTAGTCCCTAATTTTCATTAGAAATAATTAGGTAGGTCAACTTAATTTAAAAGTGGCTTTTATTTTTATTTTTTTAATAGAAATAGTTCAGGCTGATGTCTTTGATGGTTTGATGTTGTCATTCACAGCTGAGCTTTAAATAATCTTAAAAGAGATAAGGTTCTTTATTATAAGTGTGCAGCTGTAATTAACAGTATGCTTCAATTGCAATCATCCTTCCCACAGCTTTTCTTGTCACTCTCTTTGATGAATTACAAACAGTTGAAAAATTATTTTTTTAAGATTCAGATAGCAGAAGTGTAGAATTGAGTCTTTATACGGAAATGTAACACATAAAAGACACAGGTGAGTTTGCATTTCAGGTTAATTCATCTTTCAATGGATTTCTTCAATCAGAGGCATAGAACTTGCTTGCTTAAAATAATTTTTTTTAAATAGCTTTCATTTTCCCTAAAAAATAAAAAGAATCAAAGAATACAGTGTTCCCTGCAAAGGAGACAAGATAGGAAGTATAGTTAACATGGCGAAGCAGAGGAGTAATGTACAGAACTATATGATCTTGAAAATTGGAGTAATATTAAAAATGTCATGGTCATGTCCCCAAGGAGCAGAAACAAGGATTTATTGCCACGGACCATGGGCTTCCTATCTGTAAGTGATGATGAATGAGAAAAAGGTAGGTGCATCAATCGTGAGGTGACTATGAGATAACAATGTGATGCAGACATGAAAAGAAAATTGTAATTCTAAAAAGTATCAGGGAAAGTATTTTCCATAAAGACAGGGAGTTATTAATGCCACTTTACAAGTCACTAATAAAACATCATTTGTTACACTATAAGTAACCCTGGCCACTGATATTGAAGTAAGATGAACTGAAATTAGTATAAGGCAAAAAAAAAAATATTAACATGACCAGAGTAGCCAGCAGCTAATTTCTGAGGAATTCTGCTAATTTCAGCAGTTTGTTTAACCTTGTAAAACTATAGCTGTGAGGAATAAAATATTCTCTCTCTCTAAATACATTGATGAAGTGAAGAAATCTGTTTAGGCTAAAGGATAATAACAATGATGGAAGAGAACAATGAGTCTAAACTGATCATAAATAAGTGTAAACTAGAAATGAAAAAAGCTTTCTAATAAAAACATCAAAATTTGCTTCAGTTGAATTTTTCACTATTTGACCAAGGTTCAACTAGGAAATTATGAGCCTGGAACTTGCCATGAAACTGGTAAATCTTTGTTTTCCTCTAACAGCCACTATCTCTTTGTATGCCCAGGCAGCTGCCTCCAAACAAGTCAGCTAAATCTCTGCCTTGCTAGAAGCCCTGCACGAAGTCCTCCATGCTTAGAGTCTAATTTTGAGCCTTAAGACAGCAATAGCATGCCAGTATGAGACAGCCTGAGCCAGTCCCTTGTGCTGGTACTGACAACTATCTGCTCTGATGTTGATATGCACAACTAGCAGTACGCTACCATTATTTGGTTGGTTTGTTTTGGTTGTTTTTCTGGGCTAATTTTTCATCTCCAACATCTCCCCAGTTCTGCTTAGCACTGACATAGTAGATGGGTTGGGATTTTTTACATCGGCACAGCACAGTGTCAGGACCCTTAGCTTTGATTACTGGAACATTGTGCCCAGAGGGCCAGAGCTCAAATTCTAGACCCAAAAATTTAAGTAACAGTGAAGCCATTTCAAGTCACCATGCGGATATCAAAAGCAGTTTAAGCTGCCTGCATACACGTAGCCAAACATGTGTCCCTAACATTACACTTACTCTTGGCTCATAGGCTCCTTCTTTCTAAGCATTAACCCCTTTGGTGGTTTCCTAATGATGTCCTCACTGCCACCCTTGGAAGCTGGACCCCCAGGGTGTCAGATGTTTGTCTTTTGAAAGCTGGCAATGCTCATTTGTTGTTTTAGAAAGTCTAAAGCTCAGACTTTGGCTTGCAGGTCTGGGCTAAAGGTTCAAATTAAAAAGTGATGAGGAAGTGGTTGTACTCTGGCAAGTGTTTCTTCATCATGGTGAGCAAGCACAGCAGGACACTTATGGGCACAGGTGGCAGAAACCTGTCACTTCTCAGAAACCAACACTGCAAAGCTTAACCTCAAGATATAATTTGAACTCTTTAGGCTACACGCACCCCTCAGCTAATAGCTATCACAGTCCAGAAATTATTCTCTTTCCTCCCTAGAAATCATAACTTAATGTATTGGTTGTTTGATTACTTCACCAAATTTCTGAGATTCCTCAGAAAATTTCTATTCACATCCTGCTTGGTGATCTGTACAGAGATATAGTGGTGCCTTAGAGACTACAACACAATTGTAAGGCTAATTTTGGTGGACTAGTTTTAATCTTACAAGCAGACTCATACATTTATTGTATTTATTTCCAAAAGAAAATGGAACCATTAAATAATTAATGCAATCTTGGGAAGAAAAAATGTTATTTATAAATTAGGTTGAAGGTTTAACAGGTTGGAAAAAAGGAAAATAAATAGGAGAAATTCACAAAACTATTTTTTAAACATTGCTAGAAATATTTTGGTTACATTTGAGATATTTTCTTTCAAAGTATCTTGTTTTAGGTTAAACAAGACATTTAAGGCCAACCGTGGTTTATAGGGTTTTGCGCTTTTAATATTTGTTTCAGACACCAGTCACTGGGAGGTCATTATCCACCCAGCCTACACCAGGAATATTGTCCTTGCTCAGTCCAGGATCAATGTACCACTTGTTAAAAAGCAGATAGGTGAAAGGGTCATTGCATTGTCTGCACTGACAGAGATAATTTAGAGGAATTGTTGCATCCACGAGAGCTGTATGACATTTATGTGAAGAAAAAACAACCACAAGGGCAAAGTCTGGTCAAGAAGTAGGAAACAGAGCTGCCATGAGTTATACCACAACAAAAAAATCATATACTAGATTTTATTTCTAGGGTTTTTCTTCTGCTTTCGTTATGCCTGGAGACCTCAGATACACTCCCTTGGTTAGACAATTAACATCATCTGATGGATAGGTCCGGTTTAAACTATTCCAGTTTCTGCTGCCCACCAAACAAACTGATCTTTCATCCACTATGGTCAGGTAGTATCTACAGCTCAGCACTGCATACAGTTAATTCTTCCAGAGCAAACAAGTAGAATTATTCAATAACCAGAGTTTTCTCATATCTATCCCATTTGTGATTCTATTTATCAGAAAACCTTATGTTACAATTTACAAATGTCACATTTTCTTTTACTCACCCTCGAGCTATGCCGCCTTGGCTATTTAGTGCTAACAGATGTGGAGTACAAGGGAAAATGAGAGGCTAGTATTCCAACCCTGCAGTCCAAACAGATGGACATAAGGCAAGGCAGCCAAGGAGCAAGCCATGGGCACTTGAGAGAAGAGTGCAGACTTATGAATACAAAAACTTTCAGTCCTAGGTTTATGGTACATCATGATCAACATCACCATGGAGAAAAAAAAAAAAAAAGCAAGCAACCACTGGATGGCTCCAGTAGGTTTGCAAATTCATTTTTCGGTCCACGTGCATTACCTACAATACAGTATTTTACAGACAACCTGCTAAAGGTCTCTGTGAAACGAGTCAACAGCCTTCTGTAGGCTACCTGGAATTTAAGCGTCTAAATGACCTGGTTGCATAAACCTGGTCTAAGCCTTGAAAACTGTTCAGAAGTGATACTTAATTATATGACTGTCACATAACCTGTCCAAGCAAAGAGGCAACAAGACCCAGATCACTTTCAACTCACTTTTAATGGCAATGAAAAAAATTGTTTGATAAATTATAAACCAGGGCAAAATTCCTAACTACCTTTGCTTCTCCAATGGCCTGAAAAGACCAGATGTATTTACAGTCTTTCACATTAAAAATACCCTTATCTGAGATTACTATCTTGGTCAAACATTTGCCAAGTTAAGAAGAACCCAAACTGTGACTAGGCCTTTGTATTGTGTGATCTCTCTAGTCTTCTACCAAACCGACTTATCTTGGATTTCCTATTTTCTTTTCACATAACCTATTTTGCCTACTTCAGCATTCACATTTATTTCCTTACTTTAAGTAAACTATTACAAACAAACAAACAAATCAAACATACCAAGATTCAGCCCTTCCAATACACAAGAACTTAATTTTTGCATATGCAAAAAGAAAAAAAGAGAAATATTTTATTTGGTCTTTTCTTTATGAGTTAGATAAGAAAACACTAATTTTTTGCTATTTTTACCTTCCCAGGTACTCATTAGGCAGCATTAGCTGGCAAGTTGGCAAAAGTAATGACCAGTTAATTCTTCCCCACATATGTACTATAATTTCTTACACAAATTAGACTATCTACTAAAAGCATTTTAAGCAAACATAGCAAATCTAAGAATTTGGAAAAACACCCGAAAGAAGTAAGCACGCTGTTTATTGAAATTATTTTCTAAAGGAATGATTGCAAACAATGAAACAAAATTTTTTATGTACACAAGGTGATGGTTACATATCAAATGACAACAAGAGTTCTAGCATTACTGTAGTGAATCTGTCAAAGAAAATCCACCTCCAATGAGGAAATCTCCATCCATCTATTTTTGTCCACACCATTACATTTTCTGGTAGTAACAGAACTGAGGTTACCTGTAGGCTATCCACAGCACAGGGCTGTTTCTTTCTCTAGCACAAGTTGCCTAGATGACACAATTGATCATACAAATTACTATCAGCAAAACTTCCACTATCTACAGTGGCTGATCAGTCATATCACTGACAAACATATGGTTTTCTGTACGTATCTGGGTGGGGTGTTTTTCAGTGGTTTTGTTCCGAGTAACTTTTATCTTCTTCCTGCTATAAAAAAACAAAATATATTCCATAATCTTCAAACTAAACTGCTTTTAACATAAATGCATGTTCTAAAGGGTGAAGATGACTATGAGTTCCTTTTGCTTCTCAGGTTGCAGAAGTAGAATCACAGTGGCATTTGTTGGATATTGCTTGAGGTGGATATACAACAAAGACCTCTGGAAACCAGCTGAACAACAAGATATAGCAGTTCTCTGTATACAGGAAAACTCGTCAGTTACTTCATTTTAAATCTCACCATTGTTCATAATTGTAAGCTCTATCTTTGAGATTCTAGGTCAAATTGCCAAATCAAATTTCGTAAGAAATCCATTAAATCTCATGCAGTTATCAGTCCCATTTCCTAGACATCAATAATATTTGCTGTTACTTTTATTTCTTACCCTATAACTCTTCACTATTTGAGTCATGCATCAGCCACTTTATTATTTAACTTATATAGGCTATTAAGCTATTACTTAGGCCTGAAATTACCCAACCCTTTTCTATATAGTTTTTCAGTATTGATCCAACATCAGTATTCTGCCTATCCTCTGAAACATCCTTACCTATTAGTAAAGCTTATTAAAGAATATTCCCTGGATGACTGTTTTAAAACTCTTTCATTCAAGTTATTTCAGATTGTTTTTTAAAATAATTGGTTTGAATACTAGCTGTTTTCCATTTCAATGGTAAGTGAGAAAAATAAAGGTACCTTCAAATATACTCTTTAATGCATCAAACACAGACACAAAATCAATTACATTTGTGGTATTCTTACTAACCTGACTACTTTTCTCATTTCCATCCAACCGATGTCAGAGATAGTATTTCTTACTCTTCTTAATATATGTGTTTCTAACAGTATTCTAATTTCCTTCTCCTATTAATTTTCTTTGGTGTTCATCATCCTTTAACTTTCACAGATTTGAGCTCCAAGATAACTGCATCTTGCCCCTATAACTGGGGCAGGATGGCAATACACTTGATTTCTTAGAACTATTTGACCTGAGAATTACAGATGCTATACATGTCTGGAAGGAAGAACCTTCCAGAGGGGTGGAGGGGTGATGACCATAAATAATGGGAAAAATATATAAATAGAAAAATTAGGGCATAACATCTATTAGTAGACTGTACATCCTGAGAAAGATATGAGTGTCTTTCATCTTTAGAGCAGATATTCTTGTATTCCAAGAGCTGTCTAACTGATAGGAAGAACTCATTTTTTTTTTGTCATATAAACAAGTTGTCAAATCCACAAAGTTTTCAGATTCCCTGACAGTAAGAGCATGTTTCAGTGACAAAAGCAATACGAACTGTGTGGTAAGGTCATCATGCACACATATGATGCTGCTAGAGATGGTGAAACAACTTCTGACACTGAAAAGGTTTAAAGCCGCTATGGAGTCCTCTGAAGAGCAGTTCTGTAGTACCAAGAAAACATGAAATAGTCCTGTTCTCTTGCCCAGCATGTGTAAAAATAGTGGATAAATAAAAGGATAGAGATGTCTAAAGAAACATTTCAGACAGGAATGATTCAGAACTATGAATACATGTTGTTGTCCAAAGAAATTACTGTGTTTTGTAGCCCTATAGACTTCAACTGTTTCTGTCTGTACATTCATGTTTTTTAACTTACTGACTAGCCTCACAGTACTCCAATACTTTTGCAGATATCTTTATTTCCTTTGGCAAAGGACAGACTAAGGAATGAGAGACAGTGACCCTCACAGCAGCAAAACATGTTCCAAACCCTGGTAGTGACCGTGTTTCCTACACTCATGGTTTGAACTCCAGTAACTGTATGCAAGATTTCCCTGAGGCAGCAGAACAGAAGGAGAATTTAATTTGGGCCAAATACAGCCTTTCAGCTATGTCTAAAGTTCTGAATCCCCACCACTGGGTTGGGCTTTGTTTTTTTTCTCCCACAAATCAGTCATTCTTTATAAGCTACAATTTGTCAAACTTGCATAGCCACAGCTTCACATCTTTACTGACTAATAAAGACTCATGTTGTTTCCAGGCACAGGACATGCCATAGCTTAAGTTTCTTTCTAGTTCCAGAAATGAGGATGTGAGTGTAAAAGATCACTCAGGCAGAGCAGGGCTATGAGATAGCCAGACGGGAAGTAGAAGCTTAAAGCCAAGAACAGAGGTGCAATTGTAACCACTGTGCAAGGAAGATCTTGGCCTCAATTGGCAAAAGAGACTCAAGTTTGACTGAAACAGCTGAACTACAGATTTCAGCTTCAGTAAGAGAAGGAAATGAGAATACTGTTAGAAAATATATATTAAGATGAATAAGAAATACTAGCTCAAACATTGGTTGGACAGAAATGAGAAAAGTAGTCAGGTCAGTAAGAATATAGACCACAAAGATATTTAAATAAATTAAATTACTAATTTAAATAATATGGCCAGCATCCCCTCTTGGGTTTGGAGAAGCTGATAGAAAAGATAAAAATTGCAATAACAATAAAATGTTAAAGCCCAGTGTATCCATATAAACACAGTAATTGTAGATTTGGTGCTGCTGTTATAGTTTGGAGATCTGGGAAGTTCAAGTAATGCACTACAAAATCATTATTTGCTTTAGCACTTGCTAAATACTGAACAACACAGCTTCAACACATCCATCTTCCTTGGGAGTAAAACATAGGAGAGTTCTCTTGATCTTGCTTTGAGTAAATGTGTTTTGACTACAGGCAACTGACAACTTTGCTGGCAAACCCCACCCTGAGGTTTGCTGAGTGGGGCACAGAAAACTTTCCTACCCTCACTTCAAAACTAAAATGTACAAATAAAGTTTGATCAATGCAGTAAAAAATGAAATAAATATTCAAGTAGTAAACATAATTAAAATAAAATCCATTCTAATCTATTTCAATGAGAACAGAAAAAGGATGGCACCCATTCATCTCTTTTACTAGAAAGCCCATTTCATAGTTAATTCCCTAGCGTTGATCTTATGTCACCTTGCAATGATGATATGTATGGCACACATATCCTGAACGTTTTTTGATGTCATTTACACTGCTATGAGTTCAAATACCTTGTCAGTTGCTATTGTAATTCTTAAATAACCCAATTCAAATAACATTTTTCTTAAATCATACCTTTAAATATATTATGGCTTGATTTTAGGTGCTAAGTATGAAGAGGACAGGATATACAAAACTAAATAGCAGGTGAAATAGTATTATTGTTACTGATATTTGAATCACTAATAAACACTTGAGTTTCTAGTTTGGTGTATAATAAAATGTGTAAGCCACCAGAAATAACTCACCCTAAGCACAGTTTAAAATCATTTTGCTTCAGAGATCTTTGTGGAAATTTCTTTTTCCCACTGTTCATTGATGGAGAGCCCTCTATCAAATTAAATGCTCTTTCTCCTTGCAGATTTCTGTTGCTTGTCTCTCATGCAGATGCCTTTTCTACAAGTTGCATAATTCAATAAATCAATTTAAAAGCAATCCTTAGAAAGTGAATCTCCTTTTTCAAACTTACATTTGCCTTGTCAGAACAAAATCTGAGAATCCTGCAGGTTTCCTTTGTGCTACTGAAAAGTTTAACAAATTTGAATTTGAGCCACACAGCTTCCTCAGCCTGTTTATGCTGCATTTGATCAGTTTTGCAAGTTAAGGTTCCTTAATGCTCCTCACCACAAACAGCATTGGTAAAGAGAATCAAACCAGGAAACCTTATTGAGTTCAGAATACTTGTCAGTCACAAATATCCTCAGATCTGTACAGTGCTTTCTTCACACTATGCAAGTAGATGTATATGTACACAGAAGTGTGCACTTAACAGGCAAGTGAATGTGGATCAGGTCTGAATTTAGTGAATTTTGTTTTCCCCTGCCATCTAGGCGGGTCAGAAGGGTGATGACAAATCACCACAAACAATGCTCATTTATATAGGCAAAAAAATCTACATAATCTACATAATGATCTATTATGAAATCTATCAGTAGTCCACCTTCCCCAGCTTTGAAATGGAGCAAAAACTGTCCACAAATTATTTTCTGCCATTACCTGTACACTCTAGTGTGCGTGAGGCTATATTTATCTTTCTTGTTAATGAGGACTGGATACTCTAACACCATGTCATTACAAGTGATAACTCACATTGCTGAGCTCCTCTGCTGCCTGACACAACGGCATATCCTGGAAATAGCACAATTGCTTTTGCTGTCAGAAGGCACAGAGATCTATAAGAATAAAGAGCTAAACCATGTAGGCTACAGCTTGGCTTTCTTACCAACAGAAGAAACAGCATTGAACCAAAACTGTTAACTAGGTTGTTTTTTTTTTCCTTACAAATGTTGGAAAATTAAATCCCTTTTAAAGGCATTTTTTTTCACAGCAGAGCTACAAGGGGGCCTTGCTTCCTGAAGACATTTGTTCATCCCCCCCCCACCTTCCCCACTGCAGGAGGATTAAACTATTTCCCAGTGCAGTGAGCTGTTTCATTTTGTTCCACCAGTGCAGCTCCTTTATGGGCAGGAGAGTACTACAGATTTACAGTTTTCATTACCTAAGGCTGAAACTGTTAATGAGGTTTATGCTGGCTGCAGGGGGTTGACGGAAGGCATGGCTCTGCTTGCATAGCTGGGCTGAAAGGACTCACCAGAGAAGAAGCTGGAAGTGACTCCAGACCCACACACACACTATACATCGTTATTTCATTCGCTTTATGTGAAAACTAATTCACACACCATGGTGAAACCCTGAGTTTTTTCTTACAGCTGAACATCCTGACCCAGGTTGGACCTGCCCATGGTATGGGGATTGGAACAAGGTGATCTTAAGGTCCTTTCCAACCCAAGCTATTCTGTGATCCTATGATTGTTTTCCTTAGCAGTCTGTTCTAAATCTTGACTTTTGGAAATGGCCATAAACTCACCATGGACCTAAACCCGGCAGGCCCTTTCAGATGCACTAACTAGTGTCCCTTCAAACTGCAGCAAAGAGTATCCTTTTTCTTCTTGGTTTCCTGAGAAGAAGGAAGGAATGCTTTTAACATAGCAATAAAACACTGCCCTGAGAAGAGAAACACTTCTTCTCAGCCTGGCTCCTCACTTCATCCCCAGGAGATATTCAAGCCAAAAGTCTCTGAGGTGAGCTCAGCAAGAAACATTCAGTATTTTCCCCGCTGAAGTTGTGCCACTATAAGAAAATAACTAATAGGGCTAGACGGAGAAGTGTGAGAGGAGCTAGTATATGTGCTAACACTGTCCCTCTGGACCTTCAGGGAGCTTGTCCTTGTAGCTCAGCAAGTCACAGCTGCAGCTCCCCATGGACCAGCTGCTGCAGAAGTGCAGCTTCTCTGGGCTTCAGGTGTCTTGCAGACACAGAGAAAATCCAACAGCTTCTTTTGAGCAGTCCATGGATGCGTCCCACTGAGAGTGAGCAGGACACGTTCTTTGCACACTTTATGAAATAAGGACATTGGACAGTTTTCTGCTAAACCCATCCAACAGTATTAATGCGTGTTTAATATGCTTAATTAAAATCTAAATGGAATAACAGCGCTTACCTCTTCTCAGCTTTCTAGCACATGACAGGACTAAAGATATGAAAATATTTCAATGCTATTTATTGTGCCTGCCTCAATGGCTCAAGAGTGATAATAATTTTTCATTTATAACAGACAGAAAAGAGCCATTTGCATGAGACAGATGATATTCCAGGAAAGGAACCAGCTTCTCCTGCTTTATAGTGTAATGCACAACACAAACTTTGTATTCTTGGCTCATTAGACACAAGGCTCTTTTGGAGCCAAAGATTAGCACATTCCATATTTGCACTAAAGGCAATTTAAAAGCATTCAGTAAGTTGATTAAAAAAGCACAGAGAAACAACAAGCTATAGGCATGGGGACACCAGTAGGAATTGCAGAAGGGACAATGAGCACTTAGGAATCCAGGTTTTCTTTATTTATCCACCTTCAGCCTTAGACTATGTATATCTGGAACGTCTGTCTTTCACAGATGTCAAGCTGTGAAGGGTTTTTCAAACTGTTATTATTTTAATCTGACAAGTCACCTACTCATAGAATTCAGAGCACAAAATACTGAAAACCTCTGCCAACTGGGTTTGGGTTGGTCTTTTTTGCATATACAACTAAGCCTAAAAAATATCTAGTTTGTGTAAACTGTCTGTGCAGCAAATGCGTTCTTAGGCAAGGCACTGGGCTGAAACACTGTGAATTTTGCTTCAAAGGATGTAATAGCCCAGCTGTGATCAAGGAGAAAACATGGCTAGATGTGAAAGCATAATAAATATGGTCTTGAAGTTCCTTGAATACAGCACAGCTCTTTAGAAAATACATATAAACACAGAAGAAAACCCCAAAACTACTCTGGGGCATTTTGATGAAACACAGAAACAACTGTTTTACAGTGAGTACATCATTAAAAAAAATCCTTACAGGTAAATTTTCCATAGTAAAAGCATCACATTGTGCATAATCCTGTTGACTTCCTTACAGAAAAAAAATCACCAGATTTGTTCAGCTAAAAATCATGTAGGATGCCCGTAAAGTCATACCCCATGGGAGAGTAAGGATGAGTACTGTTTGATACTACCAAGGCAAACTGCCCAGTGCGATAGCACTTCATTTGGCCTTTCAGTAATTCATCTCCTCTTCCCAAGAGTGAAAATAAACTCAGTGCAATGTGATTTTTATTCAAAGAATAGGTTTGTATTTGCTTTATAAAAGCTCATATCTGGGTTAATTTACAAACTCCCTCTGGGTTACACTTTGAAATGAACATTTAATGAAGACAAATATATTCACCCACAATAAAAAATATTTTAATTGCTCTATCTCTGATGTTACCATTTTCCAGAAATATTCTAAGTTCATCAAGACTGCTGGCAATGTAGCTGAGACTTGTATTTCATTGAAAGGTAGAAGGTTAAAAACGGCAGCAACTGATAGAAGAATTTCAATTGCCTGATTAATCAGTCCCATTTGTAAACAATGCAAACCAGCCTCTTGGCTGCAGTAGATTTTGGCTGAGGTTTTAAATGGGAATGTGGTGCCGTGGACTTGCTTCTATAACCAAGTGCCAACAAAGTTACACACCTGAGCTGTGAAACGATCAAAAGGGTGTCAAGATCCAGTCAGAGTATGTACACATGTGTTTATGGGCTTTTCTTCATGTTTTTATGTGCGTATATAAAGAACACAGGCAATAAGAATTAGAATTGGTATACAGTATGAGCTCCTATTTTGTCTGGATGAGTTGCATTATGAAGGTAATTTAGATACTGTCTTGTAGGTCATTACTATCATAATGAATGGATTCAATTCTTGGTAAAGGGTAAAATGACAAAAAAGGGATCTACGTGCATATCAAACACAGGAGAAGAGCAGTAACAAAATTAATAAGCCTTGTTAAAATACAGAAATCTTACCTCTATGCTCTGCTTGAGAAATTGTTCCTAAACTATGTATAATTGCAGGTAAATACAGAGGAAACAGAGAAGTAAAGCCACAAGGTGCCAAGCTGCAGTTTTCAGACTCACCACAATTGCAAACAGCATCTTCCTAATTTTATCATCTTCAGATTCATGGAGGGAGAATACTGTTACAGTGTTTTGGTTAGCTTGCTTCTCTGGGAACAGCAGGATCTTGACCCTCTGCTAACGACAATTCACATCATTTATAATGAAACAACTTCAGACAGTACTGGGAAAGTCCCACCCAAGCACACTTGATTTGCCCTGTCTCTGCAAAGGTATTTTCAAATCCCTGTCCAAATCAGGGACACTGTTAACTGGAAATAAAGTTTCCTTCCTTTGAGGGGATTACATTACATCCTGTTATGTGGTGCAAATGAATCCATGCCCTATCTCACTGCATTTGGGCAGAGAGGAATGCTCTCTTTGCCTTTTCTAGCAGCCATGTCCTTTGCCAAGTCAGCCCTTGATGCCTGAAAAACAAGTAAGAAGGCAATGTGAAGAGAAGTGTAGGTGTTTGTCTTTTTTTTAAAGAAAATGCAAGATGGTGACAGAGAACAAAGAGGACATCATGAAACTGCGAAGATCAAGGCAATATTTGGCTCCCATGTTGAAAATTCACTTTCACTGGTAAAATCTGTTACCAAGCACTTGTACTGCTGCAGAAGATGGGATTTTCTTGAGGCTGTGTCATCAAACCGTGACTAAAAGAAGGCAACAGACTCAAAAGAGCTCTAACTGCAATGTTGAATTGCTCTTGTTCTGTTTAAAGTGTGGAAACCATAGTACTTTTATGCTCACAGCATGAGCAAACTTCACATCCTGGCAGAAGAGAGATGGCAACATCTCCCTAAGAAAATTCTAAAATGCTTTCAGCCTAATTCTCTGCTGGATGTTTTTAATTTCATCTTTACTCCAAATCGGAACTCCACTGCTCATCCACAACCTAGAGGTCTAAACGACAGGAAAAAAAGCCTAAATTCCCAAATGCTTATTCTAATTTCCACCAATCACTGTGCAAATCAGGTCTGTTTGTCCCAATATCAGTACTAAAAAGAAACAGTTCTGCACCTCTGTTGAAGTTCTTAAATCAAGTTCTCTGATGGAAAGGGTTTCATCAAGTGAAACAGTTTTGAGATTGTCATTCAAACAACACCTCTTGTTTCTGAGCTACCAACAAGTCATCAATCTGCACATAAACCATTGTCCTGTCTACATGTGCTCCTTCAACATGCCGTATCTTTGTGCTCTTACTGAAATTTCTTACTACCCTACATGTACTGAGTAATAATGATCATTTCCTCACTTATATTGTGTCTTCTGTCTCTGTCTGTCCATCTAAATGGATGGAATAAACGCTAAATGAAGGGAATATTAATGGCAAAACATTTTTCACTCACTGGAACAGTGGAAAAACAGCAATATAGCAGCTTCTCATTGTCTGTTTCGTGCAAGACATTCATGTAACCCCAAACAGTCATGACTTCAACCAGCCCACAACTATGAAAAACTGTACTGTGACTCAGACCAGACCCTGAATGACTATAAGTTAATCCAAAATATCTTTCGCTACAGCTAATCCATCATAGTTCTTTTCCCCCTCTTCCTTCCACCATATTAACCACGTTACTGGAAAGATCACTAAGTCAATCAGCTAAGTAACAGAGCACTTTGAAGTATGAACAAAGAAATGGGTAACATGATAGATATGTCCTTGCCTTCTGGGAAGCAGAGTAGCTGAGTAGGAGCAACAGACATGGAAGAATAGTTTCTTGAAACTAATGCAAAGAACAGTGTTATCACAGCCTGATGGAAAATTAAAGAAATTAATTAGAATGGTTTTGTAGACATGAGAGAGATTTCCACTGATTCAAATTTAATTCATGGAGTAAAATGGTCTTTTTTCTCAATTCCAAGTGTAGTAAAATCATAAAATATTTTTTTCTTGGAGTTTGTTTTTTGTGTTTTATTGTGTTTTTTTGGGCTTTTTAATCATTACAATGCCATTTCTGTTATTACAAAGAATTGGTTAGTGCAGAAGATATAAAGATTTCTGGAGTCATGTATGAAAAAACAATTTCACCTTGTAAATGCCTATATGTGACACAATCAGGCTTCTTGACACCTCAAAACCTGCTTTGTACCTCCAGAGCATCTTGTACCATGTGATACAAAGTTCTCCAGGCTTCCACTTTAAAGCTTCACAGTAACTGTGTGTGTTTCACTTCCAGAATTCTAACAAGGATTTGGAGAATAGCATTCCCTCCCAGAATTTGGATTCAAGCTCTGATGTCTGTTTCTCTTGTGTCAGTATACAAAGATGTTTTTCAATCAGTAACGGATACAGGAAGCATCTATTTCTTAGGACCTGAACATACCATGATAATGCCATTTTGAGTATGTAGGGACACTTCAGCTTAGAAGACAGGTCAGGTCCTGCATTTTCTCTCCATACAGAGAAACATAAATTTAACCATACCCTTGACTGCTGCGGATGAGGCACCACAAGAAGAACATATGAGATGACAAGAAGCAGATATATGAGTGGTATTGTGATTAATCAAGACAGTATATCACAGATAGTAAATTTCTCAAGAAGTTAAAAATTATTCTGAATACAGGTGCACTTGGATTCTTCAGGACCAAGAACACACAGTCAACTGGATATTCGGACAGCTGACCCCAGCTGACCCAAGGGATATGACATACTGCGTAATGCCACGCTCAGCATACAAAGCTGACATGGAGGGGCAGCATTCGGTTTGATGATGTTTCTCTTCCCAATTAACACTTATATGTTGCCTGGAGGCAGCTGAACACCTGCTGACCATGGGAAGTGGTGAATTAATTCCTTGTTTTGTTTTGCTTGCATGCACGGCTTTTGCCTTACTTAATAAACTGTCTTTATCTTAACCCATGACTTTCTCACTTTTACCCTTCAGATTCTCTCCCCTATCCCACTCAGGGAAATTGAGCAAGTAACTGCATGGGGCTTAGTTGCTAGCTGGGGTTAAACCATGACACTTCTCTATAGACAGTAGTAACAAGTAGCTGTTCTGTGTAGGATGAGCTATTTACGACTCTAACATGTTATAGTACAGTGAATTACAGGTCTGGTTTGACAGCAGAGCCTGGCTGTCTCCTCTGTAGGGAATACAGAATGACTTGCAAAGGAGTATGTGCATTTGATGATAAAAGATGGGACGCAGCTTGGCCTTAAAGCTGTAAATGACTCACCAGTTGTCAGTTAGAGAAGTGCAAACCTGGAGCTGGTCAAAACCCCAACAAACATAGCAAACAAAGAAATAATATCCAGTACTCATAAAAGGTACCATGAGTAGTAAGGTCAGATGTAACGCAGAGCTGGAGACAAATGAAGACCAAGGTGTAAAAGCATGTTAGCAGCATAAATATTACCCCTAGTGTAGAACAAGGAAAATGAAACCATTAACTTGCTATCACTGTCCTCTCAGCAACAGTCTCATGATGCTGATACCTCACCTTTCCCCACATATACACCAGGCTGAAGACATTGACCTTGGGACCCAGTAAGGTTGTGGAAGGGTGAGCATTACACCAGGGAAAGGGGGAGCTGCTAGAAAGTGTATCACAATTTTGACAGTATTGTTTTCACCAAGGTTTATTCTGTATGGCAGTATTCATTTCCTTTCTTATTTTCTTATTTTTTTATGGGTTTTTAGTTTTGTTTTGTTATTGTTGCTGTTTTTTAGTGGTAATTAAATGTGAATTATAAACATTCCTTGATGGCACTGTTAAATTTTCAATTACACTAAGAGCAAAACATTGGCTTTACATGTAGGATGCGTTTCCTTTATGCCCATTACATCATTACGACTGTAGTGGTGCATCTACACGATAAATTAGCATGCTGGCTGATGGGAATGTCATGTTTGTTTCATGCAGGCCAACAAGTTCTTCCTTTTTCAATATTGCTTTAGTACTGACATCCTCATCCATCTCATCGGTAAGAGACCATCCACCTATGACTCCTGAAGAGAATTCTTCTGTTCTCTTTCCTTTTGGCCTCGTGCAGTGATACTGCTTGGCAATAACCGCCACAGAACATTTCTACCAGCTCCTTTGCAGATTATCCCTTCACTTCATCTTCAGGCAAAAAGAAAAGCAGTCAAGATACAGAACAGTTATTCTGCCTTCCCAAAGGTGTATGTGTCTAACATGAAGCTGAAAAAGACAAAAGCTAGGCTACTGTTGCTGGTTTGATATGTCAGTAATCATATTTCAACCAAGAACTCAGAAACTACAACAGCTTACTTGAGAAAGAAGAAAAAGACAACTCAGCAAAAGGACTTTGCACATTCTAAAATTAAACTAACTTAATGATTAAACTTTATATTTTTCAATCAGCACTTCATTAAACCAGGGCACAAGTTTATTTAAAGAAAATAATATTTAAATAGAAAGAAAAAGCATTTTAAGTATATTCAGTAAAACAACACCCCTGTGACTGCACGCACACATGGATACTGAAGGATTTCGCTGTTTCCAGATAATTTGGTTGGTTTGACATGGTTGTGTCAGACTGGACACCATCTCTAAGAACTCTTACTTGACAGAAATAAGAATTGGAGAAGGAAACAACAGTACCATCCCTGGGAAACTTTTCTATGCCACTGCAAGCAGAACCAGCAAACAAACCTCCTGCTGGGAACAAACCTGTCTGCTTGTTAATATGCTTTATTCTTGCTGAGTTGTATGCAGAGAGGTTCTGTGCCATTAGCTAACACAAATCCATGTTCAAAGAGATCTTTGAAGTGACAAACCTAAAATGGCAGGGGATGGAAAAATAAACTGTGTACCCAGCAAGGCAGAGCTCTCTTTAATGATGAATGTAACTGGAGTACACAATAGAGCAGAAATATTAGCCTTAAGGCACATTGTACAAACAATGCTCAAGATGTAGTTATGGGTTAATGAATTATATGTGCAGGGATAGCTCAAAGGCTGCTAGATTCTCTGCTCCTGATGCAGAAACACTAAAGCCCAGGACTTCTAGGCTTAAAGCCTCACATCACACAGACTGTGGTAGCACTTCTGCTGAAAACAGTGCTGTGACAATTTACATCCTTAGAGGGTTTGGCTTGTTCAGTTTTTTGGGACATCTCATATATACAAGCAACATAGGTGCCTTAATTAGAAAATGTAGGTCCACAGCAGGTAGAGTACCGCAGCCATGAGGAATGGCAGGAATAAAGGCTGAGAGGGTAGGAGAGGGTTAGGATTAAACTGGGCAAGGTAAAGAACTAAAAATTATGTATGTCTGCAGAGAAGTTTAAACCTGCTAAGGTGTTGAATGGGAGCCATTTGTAGACTGAGCTTGTGCAGCTCAGGCAGTCACCTCTCTCCTCTCTGCTGCCAGGAGCTAAACTGCAGCAGGATTCTCACATTAGGGTGTTTCACAAGAGCTGGACCATTTGAGTCCCATAAACCAGATCTGACCTTACACAGGATTTTCCTAAAAGCTGCGATACACAGCTGGAATGAGTTAGGGATAGAGCCCAATGCAGAGGTAAAAAGAAATCTCATGGCTTCAAGGAAACTAATCAAGCCCAGAGGCTGTGGGCACTGTGGTAAGTACATTCTGTCCTCAGCTGCAATATGTGTGAGGCCCATATTCAAAACAGATTCACAGACATCAACCTCCTGTCGCAAGACAGGCTCCCAGACACTCAGTGGCACCTGGATTAGGGGTTAATTTGAGTTCTAACTGGCAGAAACATCAGCATCTCTTGGGCTAGGCAGCAAGATCTGAGCCAGGGCTTTGAGGATTTCAGTGGCATAAGACCCCTGGCCAGTGGCTAGCATGGCAATGATTTACCCTGATCTGTCAGCAAGTTTAGTCCTTCATGCCCAAATACTTCTGTGAATCTGAGCACTTGGCTTTGATCTGTGCCTTCTTTTCCTCCAGTCATGAGTGCTTTGTGATTACTCTTTCATGTATCCTACAAGGACTAATGTCAGTTATTGTTCTACCTTCTCTGCCTTGGGCACTCAGAAATTAAAGAACAAGTTTTCAGGGGCATGTATATAAGGGCATATAGCATACACCTGAGATCCAGGAGCCAACATAAAAATCAAGGGTTAGCAAACAGCAAAGGCATTCAGTCTCTCCTTGAAGTCTCCAACTGAAGCATCTGAAAGAGTCAAAATCTGTGCCTACTTTGAAAGGCATTTCAAGGCAACTAGGATTTAAAGATGACCCAATTTGCCTTCAGATAACAACAGAGTGATTAACATTACACAAATTTATGAAAACTGCTCTGTTTCAATAAGGGAGAATGTAAATAACAGGAAACAGTAAATAACAGCAGTTTCTAATCATGTTTTCTGACAATACAAGACCTGAAGGACATTCGATCATAACATGCAGCCAGGTATTTACTCAGATCCAAAGAACCCAAGATCTCACAAGGATCAAAAGTAGAGGCTGCTTTAGTAGTTTCTAGAACATTTATTTCATCAGAAAATGGCTGCTGGCTGAAAACTAAAATAGAACTCCAGAAACCTGTTTTGACAGAACTAGTTCCTCAAGTCTAGGATGGAAATACTGGTGAATAATAAAGAAACAAACTTCTTTTTTTTTCCTGCTGCCCTACTGTGCTGTCCCAGCAGGCTGGGCTGGGACATGTATACCATGTTCTTGGCGTGTATATGATGTTCAAAACCTTGTAGCCACTTAGAAATTGCTTCTTTTTCTTCCCTTCTTAGATGAATAGCCTACAAAATGAGCTGTGAGCTCATTCTGTCTGACCCAGGAGGAAGCCTAGAGTGATAGAAAATAGGTGCTAAAGGAGAGATCAACACAGGTTTGGAAGGAGAAAGGACTCAAGCACAACTTTGCATTCAAGCGCATAATTCAGGTACAAAGCAAAGGGAACATTCCTCTTCACAAAATGCTCAAAAAAAAATTGAGCATAAATTTACTTTGCAATTGTCTTTTATTTTTTTTCCTTTCTCAGCCATCCACCTAATGTTCAACAATGCTGACAAAGAATTAGCCATCAAAACACACTGCAACCATTAGCAAACATGTTGTAGATGTTCATACTCTGCTTTAAAAAATACTGCATACTTCACAGTGGCCAAAGAATCACAGAATCATAGAACAGTTAGTGTTGGAAAGAAACTTCAGATTATCTAGTTCCAACCCCTCTTCCAGGGGCAGGGTCACCTCCATTAAACCATGTCACCCAAGGCTATGTCCAACCTGACCTTGAACACTGACAGCGATGGAGCATTCACAACTTCCCTGGGCACCCATTCCAGTGCCTCACCACCCTTACAGGAAAGAATTTCTCCCTCAGATCCAATCTAAACTTTCCTGCTTAAGTTTGAACCCTTTACCCCTTGTCCTCTCACTACAGTAACTCATGAAGAGTCCCTCCCCAGCATCCCTATAGGAACCCTTCAGATACTGGAAGGCTGCTGTGAGGTCTCCACACAGCCTTCTCATCTCCAGGCTGAACAGCCCCAACTCTCTCATCCTATCGTCATACAGGAGGTACTCCAGTCCCCTGATCATCCTCGTGGCCCTACTCTGCACTTGTTCCAACAGTTCCATGTCCTTTTTATGTTGAGGACACCAGAACTGCACACAGTATTCCAAGTGAGGTCTCACGAGGGCAGAGTAGAGGGGCAGGATCACCTCTCTCGACCTAGTGGTCAACTCCCTTTGATGCAGCCCAGGATACGGTTGGCTTTCTGGGCTTCAAGACCACACTGCCAGCTCATGTTCATTTTCTCATCAACCAACACCCCAAGTCCTTCTCAGGGCTGCTCTGAGTCTCTTCTTTGCCCAACCTGTAGCTGTGCCTGGATTGCTCTGACCCAGGTGTAGGACCTTGGACTTGGCATGGTTAAACTTCATAAGGTTGGCATCAGCCCACCTTACAAGCGTGTTAAGGTCCCTCTGGATGGCATTCCTTCCCTCCGAAGTATCAACCAAACCACAGAGCTTGGTGTCATTGGCAAACTTGTGGAGGGCACACTCAATCATTTGGTAGCTTTTATAATATAACTTCTCTATTCTGATCCCCATTTACACACTGCTGCCTCGTGTCAAAAATGCATCCAGACACCATTACAAGATAATCCAGCACGACCATCTGTATACTTACAAAAAGATACTCCAGGGAGTGGTATGAACTGTCATTGTGTTCAACTGCAAATACTGGTAGTGTTAACAAAAAAAAAAACAACATTATAGACTTAATTCACATGTTTAATAGTGATGTTCTGTGAAGTATGATATATTAGGCCCTTCACTTACTCATCAGACAGTAAAAATCATTATCAGAATCATCCACCTTATACAAGTACCATTTTGCACAAACTGGAAATTATTTACAGATTTATGACCTCCAAAATTGTATTTCCTTCATTTAGTTTGTATAATATGTAAACAGACTAAGACTACTATAATGAAGCATTTTGATAGCACTGAAAAGATTTTTGTGAGGAAGGCAATTATATAATTGCCCTTCGTTTAAAAGAATGATTACACAGTAAATCTTCAAATAAATCTCTGCAATTTCCACTAACCCTGCTTAAACAGAGCTTCAGTTGTGCTCTTTACATGCAGACACAGCAATAGAGAAGTTTCAAAACCTGCCCTCTTATGCACTTCAAACCACAGAAAATCTGCATAGTAAGAATGGTGAGTCTGACCTCCTCCTAGCTGGGCTGTGAAATCCTGTGTGCCCAATCACTCAACCAAACCTTTTGTGCTCTCAAACAGGAAAAAAACCTGTACACGAGCATAGACAAATTTTGTGAATGCGCCATCGCTGGCAGTGTTCAAGGTCAGGTTGGACACAGCCTTGGGTGACATGGTTTAGTGGGAGGCATCCCTGCCCATAGCAGGGGGGTTGGAACTAGATGATCTTAAGGTCCTTTCCAACCCTAACTATTCTATGATTCTATGATAATGGGGCTTCTGGATTCCCCATGCTTTCCCACTGGGGATGGAAATAGTGTTAAATACTGTAGGAATGCCAGATGGATTTCATTTTAGAAACAGGCAGATTGGGCAGGCAAAACAGAAAGGCAAATGCCTTCTTTGAGATATCTTTAGCATTGTAGCATTCTCTGTCTATAATTACCAACCCTTTTTTTAAATTGCTTTCTAGCCATGACCAGGCTTTGCCACACTGACATAAAATTAGCAACATCTCATTGCAATATTGAGGGATTCACAAGAGTTTCTGGGCAATCTTTTTCCAGAAATACATTGACTCCCCAAAGAATGATGAAAAGAACTGACTGAACCATAATGTAATTACACTTTTCTTTGATATACTTAGAAGTGCCGTGTGGCAAAAGAATAAACAACCTGATAATTGCTAGATAGAACTAAAGCAGGTGTAGAAGTTACAGTTTTTCATTAAAACTGAGACAAGAGATGTAAAAAATTACTTGAGCTCAATCATCTTCACACTGGCTCAGAAAAATGAAAATGTTAAATCTTGGCTCTAGATCTTGGGGACTAAATGTTTCTAATGCTGTGGGCTAAATGGACAAATGTGGGTGAGAAAATAACGCTTTAAACAGTGCCTTTTACAGGTGAGTGGCTCAATGCTTCTCCAGGCAATCATTCATATGCTTTTATCTCAGGCAGTTGATATCAGTGCTCTGAAACCATATTTTCACTGCCTAAAACAAATACGCACGCAAAAAAAAAGTGTCCTTACTAACCTAGGATCAGTTCCTGAGACTACATTTATATTGATGGGAATCTCTCCAGAATATGAAGATCAGCAGTTGTTCTTTATGTCCTACATCAAATTGGCTTTTATAGTGGAATTTATGGTGGGAAGTCAAACAGGGAACTCAGAGCTCCATGAAGAGCTGATTTAACTAAAAATACTGTAATAGGAGCACTGTTGTAAGCATGGAATCATAGAATAGTTAGGGTTGGAAAGTACCTTAAGATCATCTTGTTCCAACCCCCCTGCCATGGGCAGGGACGTGTTCTGCAAGGATTTCCTATCAAATGTGTGTCAATAATCTCTGCCATGTCACACTTTCCAGACATAAAGAATTATTTTCTCATAATTATCAGAAGAAAACTATATATTTCTTTGACATGGAATCATTCTACTCCTGACGCAAAATGAAGCCATAGGCAATGTCCTCAGCTCGTATTCAAAAAACTGACAGTGCTCCCAGCAATTCTCCTCAAAGACTTTGCGAGGAAGTAGGTTGGCGCTGAGCTGAAGGCATTTTTCTCTCTTCTAGAAGGTGTGCAAGAAGCTGAGGAAGAAGGCAGAAGCAAAGAAACTCAAGGATTGCTTCAGTCCAAACCAGGGTCTACTTCAAGCCTTAGGTAAACCTTCAGAAGAGCCCAGAATCCAGGATCATGAAGAACTCTATGATTTCAAAGTGAGTGGAGACCCACTTGGGGACTTTTCTCATTTTCATTTTTCACAACTCCTAGGAAATATTTACTTTAAAATGTGAACTGGTTGTTAAATGCCATGTTTTGCCTAAAGACACCAGCTCTTACAGGTATCTTACGGATACCAGATACATTTCAGCATTATAAGTTTACCACCATTTTTTAGTTCAGGTTTTTTTATGTCTCTGGTATTCTCAAGTTTTCTTGGTTCACCCTCTCAAATCCACATCTCCCATTGCCTCTGGCAATGCTGCAGTTTTTAACTGCAAGTCAGGCTATAACATATTCTGGGTGGGAGAAACCTCCTTATTCTTATTCAGGCAATTAAGAATACAAAAGGCATAAAGACTGAAGTAGAGCAAAAGCAAAAGGGGACCTGATACACAGCACAGAAATTACTAGACTACATCATGCAATGGGGAGTCAGAACACTAGTTCTGGTTTATTTATTTCAGCTGATTTGTACTATCCACCCACTTGCTAGAAAAGATAAATAATTCCAAACACATCCATTGGAACAAGTCCCTCAATAAATTTGCAAGCCAAAAAGCAGGACCAGTCTGTGTGAGTGACTTCACAACACAGAATACCAAATGTTTTCCCTGCTCTGGCACTGGCCATTGTCACGCTTCATATGGATATAAAGTAAAAGAAAGCTTCACTGAGAGATAATATTAAGATGCCTTTGTGTTTAAGTCTAGGCCAGCCTGAGCGTATCAAGAAGGATAGGTGAAAAATACCTGACAATAAACACAAGGATATGGTAAACGATGATATTTTTCATAAATAAAAGCATGAAATAGGATTAGGAGATGCTGTGGAGACTTGAAAACACCTGAACTATACTTGGTCCTACCAGAAATAGGGACCCAGACATTAAATAGATCATCTCAAGTGATGACAGGGTCAATGACAAGCTCTGAATTCCAGGACTGAGTGTGAATTTGATATTGATGCAATTAGTCTGTGCTGCAGGGAGACATGGCAACATAGTGAATCTTTGTGGACACAGGCAAAACTGCATTGCTGGTCTATGCTGGCATATATAATGGCTAGTTGCACAGGGAGTGGAAATTATGGGCAATGCTTCACCAGACATAGTAACTGATAAGGCTTTGGAAAAATCAAGCAAAGCCCCAGTTGGAGTGGTTATGACCCATGCTAATGTCACGAGGATAGTACTTGATAAGGACCTATAGAAAAGATGCGCAATCACCACTATTTATGAAGTGCCATGGCTGGCTCAATGGATTTCAATAGCACTAAAGTGCCTGATTCCTTCAAATTCTCTTGAAATCCCCAGTACACAGTCTAACAAAGTGTTACAATACAGTGCATTTCCAAATTATGTCAAATTGAAATTCAAACATAGCTGGCTGCACCAATACATGCTAATAGAGCAAAACACTCATAGCACTAATCCTCCCTGACACTTCTGGTTTATATTCTTCTCTCCAGTGTCTCATTATGCATGTCCTCACTACTCTTACAAATTTTCATTGATGTCTCTTTTTCTTCACTTTAAATGCAAACATCTGGATTGCATCAACTAAATTCACCCTGTCAGTTTTGCATATACTCAATTTTTAAAACAGAGCTCCCAGCTCCTCTGTAATTTCAAACTTCCATCAAGAAAACAAGAATTCCCACTCGGTAGTTTCACTGTCTGGTCATATTCCTTTGACTGGTTTGTGCTGGAATGTACATAAAATCACTCCAATTCGATACTAGCTAAAAAGCTGCAGATTCAGAAATAAATGCAGATATGTGACTACATAGCCTTCATCTTCTATTAACAACAAATTGAACTGAATTGAGCCTCAACTTGAGTAAGCATTTGTTGCCCCAGCTAGGCAGGCAGATGTGACTTGTGCTTTTGTGCTGAGTCTGGCATTAGAGATGTTGATGGTTCTTAGCCCAGCTTAGCATGGAAAACTTTACCCAATTGTCAGACCTGTTCTACCACACAATAATTCTTTTTTGCACCAAATGATTATTTTCCTACATCACTTGATGTGTTGACTAAAAAGACACATTTCTAACTTGCTTTCTTAATTACAGTTTACTGAGATCTCATCAGCAGGGCATCTACAAGGCAGTACCAGAGCAAACAAGCTATGTCACAGTCAGGTGGCAAGTATCTCAGAAGCACTAGGAAATCTGAAAATGACTAGTAGAATAAAAGCTTAACAGAAACAAACCACAGGACAAATCCTTTCTAACCACACAGAAGACTGAAGCCATCCTTCAAATCAGCAATAAAAAACCTGCCTGCCAAACATCAGAAAAGGTGTCGCTCTCTCTAGCATAACACTACAAAAAGAAGGCCGTGTGCCAAAAGGGGCGTGTAAGCCAAAACTTGATTAAACAGCAGATGGTACCCAGAGATTCTTTTGGAATAGCTTCACAACACCTAAATGTACCCTGGCTGTTACACCACCACAATTCCTGAACAGCTTTCCACAACAGCTCAGTATCTTGATATGTCTCAAAGTAACAATTGTTATTTAAGGACCCTCTATACCCCATGGTACATATACCCATGGGGTATAGGGTGGATGTAGCAGAGAAGGTAAGAGTGGAGATACAGCAAATCTAGCCAGGCTGTATGAGAACAAACTGCAAGGAATGCAGAAAAAAACTATTTGTTTAATGCTATCCTTTCATGTTGTTGGAACACGAGGCTGTGAATTGGCCCTTCCTAGCTGCAGCACACTTTGAAATAGTATCCAATAAAATTATAATTCAAGTAGAGAAGAAAAGCAGGACTGTAATCAAAATGACATTGTTTCTAAATCTAGTATGTCACTATCCCTCTTGTTTAGAAGCAAGTATTATCCATCGTTGGTGGCTGGAAGCGTTCTAGTATACAGCAGTATTTATAGTTCCTACAAGTATAGAAAGCATTTTTTCCTCAAGCTTTCTTTTTTGTCTTTAGACTAAGAAGGATCTTTGGGGCCTTTTGTTTCTAATCCAAAATGGGTGACAATTGCCACCAAATTATCAAGAGCTGATTAACTGGTTATTTTCAATGCCTAAAAGTCTTATTACCACATTTTTCACTTACCATAGTGAATTTCAAGGACCTCTTAAGATGACTTCGTGAACTTCTTGATTGCACATGCTATCTTTATATAACTACAGCTTGTAGCTGAAGTAGGCATTCATATAGCCCCAAAGAAGAGACCACCTCAATAGATTTATGTTCAGGCCAGACTTGTGAGGAGGGGAGCAAGAGCAATATTAAGGCCACACTACCTCCTCTGCCTCTGTTAGCATTTTACGTGATGGTATCATGCAAAAAACTCTGAAAAGCCCTCCCCAGCTCAGACCACAGCTGTGGCAACCTTTGCCTTTGAGAGCAAGAAACAACAGAAATGCAAGCAAAACTGAACACAGACAGCAGGAATGGAACCACCACTTGGTTCAGATCCCAGGAGAGGTCTAGAGATGCCTCATTTATATCTCTCTTTGGCCTGAACGTTGACGTTGGAATAAGGACTGGGAACAAAGACCCCATTGCCTCCCACTGGATATCTCCTGAGGTCAGTAAATAAACAAGACACCACCAAAGGCACTGACTTTTATTGCAAATTTCTCATACTGAATAAAAATAAGCAAACCTGCAGAATCCAAAGCTCATCAACTTGCTTGACTGAGGCAGAGCAAAGGAAAAAGAAAGCACAACACCAGAGTAACAATCTGCATTCAAGTTTACATTAATGAAAGGTTAGGAAAGCTTTTGAGAACACACTGAGAGTAGTCTTGCTTCTTCCACTCCTCTCTGACTACATAAATGCAGACACTGGATAAAGCTGCACACAGTTGTTTTACCAGTGACTTTTAGGAATACTTCATGCCTCTGATAATTAATTTCTAATATTTCTCTCCAGTCCCTGGCATATTTGATCAGCTGGAGAGCCCAGTCCCAGGGGTTATTCATCAATAGCCTCCTAAAGCCAGTGAAACCTGCCTACACAACAGAGAAGGAGCAAAATCGTTTCACTAGTATGAAGATAAAAGCTAATCGCTTGTCCAAGAAGCTACAGACCGTATCAGGCAGGCTGGAATACTAGAGCTCTCAGAGAAAGTTTATTAGAGGACTTGATTTATTCTAGATGATGAGTAACCCACTGTCATGGTGTAAGGCCCTCACACCACGCAGTTTTCTCTCTCACTCACTTCCCCTTCTTTCTTCCCCACTCCTGGAGGTATGAGAAGGAGAATCGAATGAATGCAACTCCCACAGGTTGAAATAAGAACGGTTTAGTAACTAAGGTATAACACAAATTACTACTGCTACCATCAATCATAATACAAGAGAAATATAAGGAAGAGAACACAATCGCTCACCACTGATATACCCAGCCTGACAAAGCAGTGCACTCCCCCTTCCAGATCTCTGCCTTCTGTTTTTTACATCCTGGGCATGATGCGCTGTGGTATGGAATACCTCTTTGGTCAGTTTGGGTCAGGTGCCCTGTTTCTGCTTCCTCCTGGCTTCCCCTCCTCCCTGGCAGAGCATGAGACTCAGAAAGTCCTTGGCCAGACAAAACATTACCAAGCAGTAACTGAAAACACCGGTGTTATCAGCGCTGCTCACAGGCTCAAAATCAAAACCACAGCCCTGCACCAGCTACCAAGAAGGAGAAAAACGACTGCTGCTGCTGAACCCATGACAGTCTCACAAGTAGTGGAACAAAGCCACTGAGATAGGTTAGTCTGATATGAGTTGCAGACACATGGTGCCACATGGAAGTGGCAGATACAAAGGAAAGCATCTTTATGTTTGTTTCACTGGATTAAAGAAAATAGAGTTAGGCTTGTATTTAAAAAGCAATGTACAAAGATGCAGTGCTGCACACTTCGATACCTTGTGCCCCAGTGTGATGTGCCCAGCAAGGTCTTCCAAGCTACACGATCCATGCTGCTCCCCAGGGGACCAAGGCCTGGATTCACCCCCTTGTGTTTATTCCCACTGTTGTGATGGAGCAGGCAATAGTTGTGGATATGTGACTGGCTCCCAGGTGTGAATAACCCTCTCTGTGCCAGCCACAGTGTGTTAGTCCTTCAAACATTTACCTACACTGCAAAAGCCCCTTTTTTGTGTTCCACATGAGTCATAAATTCACCTCCATGTTAGAATACTTTTTTGAAGTACAAAAATATTTTTTTAAATTGGAAATAGAAATCAGCCTCCCCTCCCTATGTATTTAATTCCATCCCACCTCAAAATTACTATAAATTGACAAGTAGTTTTCAGCTGGCAAATAGAAATCTTTTTAAACTGCTAACAAAAGATGCTTCTAGTACCTTCAAAGCTTTTTAAAAGTTTGTCTATACAAAGTCACAAAGTAGGGATTCTCCTATGGACACTTTGGATTCCAGCTGATTATTGCCAGAAAAATGAGAGGGAATGTCCTGATTAAGTCTTGTTATGAAATGTCAGGGAAGTAGCATCTGCAGGGATGAAAAGCAATTAAATGCTCAAGTAAAACAATCGCATAGAGGAGACTGCTCTGAAAGTCAAAAGTCATAAGGTCAGCAGAGAAAACTTAGAAAAAGGACAAAGGTAAGTAGAAGTCCACAAGAAGTTGAGACTTTTGGGGACACATCAGTATAAAGTGATTAGAGTCCTTTGTGAAAAGAGTACATGGAGAAGAAAACAGAACATAAATAACTGCCAGAATGAAAATCCTACAGATGTGAAGCTGACAAGATGTAGGAGAGAGATTTAGAGACTGAAAAGGAAAAATTGAAAGCACCAGAGTAAGGTATCTTGGCCTTATTTCTCTGCAAGAATAGTAAAGTTTGCTGCTATTAAGTAGTTTCAAGACAGAAGAAGACAGCTGCAGTACAAATAATTCCTCTATGTAGGTTGTCACCATCATATTGCCACACACAGGTATTTTTCGCAAATTAATAATTTCATGTATTCGGGCCATTAGAGGTACTTTGCAATTTTTAGTGCATGCTGGAAGAAGCAGAAAAATTATTTGTTAATAAATTCAGATAGGTGAGATTCCTTTGTGAACAAACAAGTTTGCTTTCATTCCAATCACAAAACATGGGGGGGTTATAGCAAGAGCTACTACTTCACAGCCGAATAAAACCAAAAAGTGTGGATTTTAAAGAAAGCATATTTCTCTAATACAATAGGGGATATTGATCATTCACGTTTAGGTGCCATTTTATTCTTCAGGAAAGGAAAATTTAACATGCAGATGAATTGCACACTTCCAAAATGAGCTGAATCAAATACAGTCTGCTAAATTTTTTGCCATCAGATATTCAGCAGGTGAGAGAAGTAAGACATTAAAATAAGCTCTTAAAATATTTATAAGTCTGGAATTACTGGGATGAAGATTCTTGGCTTTTTCTTTAATTTTCTACGATGGTTTCTCACATACCACTGGTTCTGTTCATTTAAAAATATATCCAAGACTTTTGAAAACGCATAATGAGTTCTGTGATTTCTATACAGGAAATTGTGGATAGAAATGTCTCTTCCATTCTTTTTAATGCAGCAGGAAAAGGTTTCTCCTTAGCTGCATTTCTTCTTTGCATTCTCTGTGAAGGATGAAGGTTTCCCTTTGATCACTCTACACCAACCTTTTTCAACTCTGTGCACACTTTACATTCAAATACTTCAGTTATATCAGTCCTTTCCCACAGCAACATTAAATTTAATTTCCTTAATGCTGACATCAGTTAAAAAACTTCAGAGATCTGTCGCTGCTGTAGTTAATAGGAAGTGCATGTCTCATCCTTTCCCTCCAGTTTGCATTGTGCTGGACAGATAACACAAACCACTTCGGTATTAAGTCTTCCTTAGTATCAATACCTGTATGATTTATACCATCATCCCTTTTGGCAAAACAGCTGCCTTTAATCTGTTTGAACAGTATATGGGTCAGGAAAGTCATTTTTCCTTTCCACCTGAATGTCATACTAGTGAAATATATGGAAATGCTCTTTCTTCAATGAGTATTTCACAAAAATCCTGCTGCTTACCCTCAGCAGAGGCTACGAAAGAGGAGAATGTGAACACAGGAGGTGACCAGGGGTAGGGAGTGACAGGGGCACCAAGAACCTTGTTAAGTTTCTTCCTTAGCTAATTTGCTGCAAATTGACTGGTTCCTCTTGTGAGTGGCAAGGGTGCTTTCCGGCATAGAGCAGGAACAAGTCAGATAATGTGAAGGGCAATGCAGTTCAATCAACTAATGGTTTTGTGCATTGTCAGCTTTTGAGCACCAGCTCTAACGCTCAACCTTCTTAAGAAGAAAAGTCCAGCACTGCCAGAGCACTGAAGCCACATTCCTACACAACTCCAGCAGGCTCCATGCAATGGGAGAAGAAAACAGACTGTACAGCCTTCCCTAGACAACACATAACAGAGATCATGAGTGCGGATGGAAGAAGGGCAGGCACATGCTCCCCTACCTCTTCTGATAACAGCATTAGAGGAGGTGATAACTTTCCCCACTTCCAGTAGCTACTCTGACACAAAGAGCTCCCTGGCCTACAGTGAGATTTCTTGGCAAGAGATGTGATCAGCAAAAGGTGAAAAAAGCCTCTACAAACCACAGTCTTGTCTTTGAAATGAAATTTCAAAGCAGAATTATGCACTTTTGAGACAAAAATCCTAAAGACTCTGGAAGAGTGTCTACAAATAATAAACATTTCTATGTGATTAAAAGTTCTTCATTGCTCTTTACACCACAGAGACACTCCAGGTATTTTCTATGATACTGCCCAGGAGATCATACTCAACTTGGCACAAATATTTTGGTTTATTATGAGGCAATGCAGTTTGTCAATGTCTACTATTGCCAAAAAGGGGTAAGCAGAGTTTTTTCAATCTTTTTTCCTTTTTCTACTTTATGAACAGTTCTGTATGCTGCTATAAAATACACCTGAAGCTAAAGAAAAAACATGGTTCTATTGGACTAAAGACACTCTGACAGGAGAGGCTCTTTAAATCCTTTCACTGGAGTTGTGCCTCTGTCTTAGTGTTATTATGTGCCCATGCTTCCTTTGAAGTTGCTTTGTATTTTACAGATAGACAAAAGTGAACTGTAAATTTCTAAAAGCACAGACAACATCTTGCTCACAAGGATGGCAGGAAATTGCCACTTCATGCTCTGTGCTAAGCATAAGTCAACAATATTAGTCTACACCATCATAACAATCTGCATAGTCTCTGAGGTACTGCTGTTAGCTCTGACCCTGCAGCAAGTTTAAAGCATGGCAGGTGCTAACTCCTCTGTGTGACTATCAGGGCACAGCAATACAACATTTTTTAATTCTCAAGAGAAATATGGGAAAAATAGTCTTGTTGCTAGGACCCCTTTAGAAATGTATTCACCTTTCTAAATTTAATTAGATTCAAAGTGAAAACAATACAAATGTGAAAGCAAGAATAATTTTGTGCACAGAAATGATGAAAGTACTACCTTGCAACAAAGCTGCATGCTCTCTGAAATAATATCTTGTGCATTTTTATGGAGCCAGAGATAAGGGTTCTGCCCCATTCTTTCACCAGGCTTCAGGGAAATTCAACCATGATCTCAACAACTACTATTACTTTCACTGAAGATTAATAGTCAGAAAGTTACAAAGAACATCATCTACATTTGGTGTGGTGCATATTCTCACCTATTGCTCTGCTTTATCAAGTATATCTCAGTGCAGGTATGTTCATTGACCAGAGCTTTAGGGACTCCGTCCACAACTGGTTGTGTAAATGCAGCTGCTCACCCAGTGGCTACACGTGCTCTTCCAATAGTTTTTCCACTCTTACTCGAAGATGAGACAGACTCAGGCTTTCGCAGCCTTACAGCCCAATTTGC
>JASSUY010020581.1:0-16063 GCA_032466535.1 Forpus xanthops
AAAATCCATAACACAATACTACACCAGCTACTGCTTAAAGAAAAATGACTGCTGCTGCTGAACCCATGACAGTGGGACAGTGTCAGATGCTTTGCACAAGTCCAGGTAGGTGGCATCAACTGCTCTACCCCCGTCCACAAGTTCTGTAGCCCCATCACAGAAGGCCACCAAATTGGTCTGGCAGGATTTCCCCTTAGTGACTCATGGACATCAAAGCTATTTTAGGAGGGTGATCTGCAATGCATTTTCCAGAAGGCATTGAACGTTGAAGAATAATTAAGAGTCTTTATTATTGAGCCTCTTAAATGAATTTGCTGACAGATAGTGCTGCAGAAATGTTCCAGAAAAAAGCAATAGGATAATCTGTTATTTTGAACTACTGGTGTGTGAAATTTGCTTAAGCAATACGAAATGGGATCTTTGTTTTGTATGATATGATTCTTTTTAACTTCAACATCATAGGTAGAGAAGAAGGGCCTTTCAGTTCGGTAAATAAATGCTTTTTCCTTGAGCAATTGCATAAGCATTAGGGAAGTGCAATGAATTCTTCCGAAAACATGAAGCTCCCAATTCAGTGTCTTTTGTTGTCCTTTCTGATAGTACCCCTTTCATCCTTACATTTTTTTCTTTTATATAATCTACCACTCTAGATAAATCTGATTAGCAATGCTACCCAGGCTTTCACTTTCTTTAGCATACCTGAAAAAATACATACAAATAGCTTAACAAGAATTCATTCAAAATTATTGGGCTACCTTCACAACCTAATTGTCAGGAAACATTTTTTACTGTGAGCAGCTAAGGATTTAGCTGGCCCTGGGACATTTAGCCCTTTACATTTCAATAGATGGGAAATCTTCAAATACTGGGAGGTGCCTGAATCATCAGTCTTTTTATGACTGAAACTCAAAGGTTAAGGAAGAATCTAATTTTCTAACTTGTCATTAAACAGGATAGTAAAATGCCTACTTCAATCTCATGTCATCCACCTCAAGAGCTGTATAACAAACTCACATTTGTTTTAGACATGTATGGATAAATGCTGAAATATTATCCCACTAATACAAAATTTCCTGTCTAGCCAAGTTTGTGTTCCTGGATGAATAAATTCCTCACCAATAATAATCACTTTTACCTATTCTGACTGAAAATACAAGTAAGTTTTCTCAAAAAATGTTTATTGTTTAGTGCCTTAACACTTCATATTTACTATACTGTTTGTGTGCTTACTAGTGTGCAAACTACATTTATATTCAAAAAATTAAAACTCTGTTCATGATCCACACCCTAATGAGAAAACACGCAAAAAATTTGTCAGAGAAAAATTACCAAAACCAGAGTGTTTACAGATTTCAGGTTTAGAGTCTGACTTTCTGAAATAAAATTGCTGCAATCATAAAAGCAACGTCTTGGAGATAGAAGAAGGAGATCATCTTTGTCCAGATTAATTTCTTTAAGAAAGTTTTTAAGTTCTTAAAGTTATCCTTTTCTCTTCAGCGTATGTAGGAGCATGGCAAAGCATGACTTGGAGTAGAATGCTAGGCAACAGAGTTTCTGTGTACAAACTTGACTTTGTAGTCTGACCGTGAATGCTTGAGTTGATAGGCCTTAACTTTCTGTTCTGTACATTAACATGCAAATGAAGATTTTTGTCTGCTAAAGGATTTTCATTACCTGTTTGAGAATATTGTTTTTCTTAGTGGTATGGGGCTAGTGTATGGGGAGGAGTATGAAAAGAACAGAAAAGGGAAGAAGGAATTAAAAATATCAGGGGATGTTATTAATTTCCACCTTTGCAGAATCTCAGGGTGGCAGGTTATAAGTAAGTGTTCCACATATCAGGCTGTAGCAGAAGCAGGACAGGAATTAATTCTCAGGAGGTATAAGCAGGAATAGGGACTGAATACAGGAAAAACATCCAGCCATGGAGGAGGTGAAGCTAGAGGTTCTGCGGCCTGGCAAAATTAAAAAAGCAAGCCTTTTTGCACTTGCCCCTCAATGATAGTACAAGGATATATTGGGAAATTATGGACTGAGAGCCAAGTACAGAGCCGCAGAGAAGTAAAGGGGGTTGATGACAATACTGTACCAGGTGGAAGCAATTAAAGAAGAATTATGACCTTCATTGGAAGAATTATTTCTGGATTGTTCCCAGATGAGTTAAATTAATAAAGTTGGAGGGTAATCAAATAATATCCTTTTCTTTCTTTGTCTATCCACAGGTCTGTAATGGTTGTGTAGTGGCAGATTTTACTGCCGAGTAATATCTTCCATGTATGCCACGTACCAATTTCAAATTGAAGATAGACACTTCTTTATCTCATGGGCATGTCTGAAGCTCAGGAATTCAATTTGTTTAAATAATCCTTGAAATTGCTTGGGAACTTAGCCACAGAGTTGAAGAATGTGAGCCTTTTTTAATAATTAAATTCTAATCTAAACATAAAAATGAAGCATGAAAGATAACATTTAAGATACACTGTGGATTTGCATTAAAGATGGCAAACAATATTAATTTCAAGATTGTTTTCTCTTGGCTGTTGAGCTATTAAGTATACTTAAGAGTATCAGAATATTAGAAACAAATTCTATGTTCAATCAAACCGACAAGCTTTGTCTGTGGTTTTAAGACTATCTGGTGTTCTTGAATGGGTATATCCAAAGTAAAACTGAAAAAGGGTGAACTTAAAGTGAAAATGGAATTTACGCTTATCCATTCCTTTTTATTGTTTTCCCATCACTTTGACAAAGCATCAGTCCTAGCAATGCTTGATAAAAATTGTAGGGTTATACAAATGAAATAAAGAGGAACTGTTCTTGATCTAATATGAACAGTAAACACAAAAGTAAAGCAATCAACTTGTTAAAGATTCCCCAAAGGCCACCAAATAAAATTAAAATTTGGTGGTTCTATTGTTTTGGTAGAAATTATTGAATTTTAAGGAAAGCAAAACTGTTTGTCACCAAATATATTGGATTACTGACATATAAATTTATTGTCTCAAAGAGTCTTCTTCCTGAATTCTTTGAATTAGATGCCTTTAAAATGCCTCTTCTATGTGTAAGGCTTGGAGACACAGTATGCTATAGAAGAAAAATATTATTTAAAATCAAAGTATTGTAGCTATTGGTTTCAGTTGTCATCCACTGGTATTTTGAAGTGTATGAAATTTGTCTTAATTGAATGCATTTTTTTTAATCACTGCTATTATTCAATACATTTGAGCTTCTATAAGCAACCATCAGGATGGAAGAATGTCTGTGCCAGAATTAATGAGTGCCAAGTTTTTATCTTGAGATTCCAGATAGCTTCTGTATTTATGCTGAATGCAATTAGTGTTTAGCTGTAGCACTCATTTCCAGTCTTTTCTCTAGCTATCTCTCTTTCTGTTTAGTTAGAACTCTCCTGGGACGCAGAAAATGGTGCAAAACAAATTGGCCTTCTTTTTCTGGGAAAGCTGTGCGAAGTGGCATGACACTGTCTGCCTCTAATGAAGAAACCTCTCAGCCATTGTATATAGCAATGTGTGGTGTCTGACAATACTGTCTTCTCCTCAAAGACTCCTGAGAGTACCTCCAGGGTTACTGCATCATGGCAAGAAACCCCATTGTCTAAGATCACCAGAAGAGATCCATTAGTGAGGATGTTTACAGCATGTATTTCTACTTTTTCCTGTGTTCTGTGCAGTTCGCACTCCTTTTCCATCCTTCTGGACAAAACAGTTTTGAAGATAATACAGAATGTCTTATCAGTAAAGGGTCTTATGTTGACACATTCAGAATCTTTTACACAGTTAAAAAAATGCTGTTTGGAGGGAGCCCGTGATTGCACAGAATGTATTGTCTCTCAAAGGATGCAGAACATTTAACAATGGTTGCTTATTCTGTTAGTTTTGAGGTGTGTATAGGTTCCGTTTAACTCTACATGCTGATTGTTCCTTGGCAACAAAACTATCTCTAGCTCTGTTTCAACATCTGTGTTATTGTTTTTAATATTCTTCTTCTTTATGTCCTTTTCAGTTTCACAAATTTTAACAAAGTACATAGCATAGTTTTTTGAACTGGTTAAATCTAGAAAAGTAAGCACTAAATGTGTGGAAATTGTTCTATCACCAAGTTAGAGGGACAAGTCACTGTTCTTTATATGGCACAGTTTTATGCCTCACAGAACTTCTCATGGAGGTTGTACCAGCCGGTTCTTTTTTTAATGCTAAATCTTTAAGAAACTAATGAATTGACCCTATATAATCTGTAATGAATTTAGTATTCATATTGGAAAGGTTGGCTCACTCCTAAAAGAACAATATTTCTAGCCACTGTCGTATGCTCAGGTGTTTGTTGAAATGTAATGTGAGAGAAAGAAGCTTGTCCATTAGACAAATAGCATTTACAGCTGAGAGAAATGTCTTCTGAAATGCTAATATTACAGATGGTAGAATATGGAACTAATTTTAGGAAGGCCTTAACAGGCTGTGTTTTACTATTTTATAGTAATTTCTCCACAACTTGCAGAAATTTGTTTTCTGTCTCTTCATCTGCTAAGAACCATTGTAAAAACATTTATGATGTGCCAAACAGCCAAGCCAATTAGGCTGTCATTACCCCTTGGCATTAGTTTAGACTGCAGTTCCTTTCATACATAACTGTATAGATGCCATTTAATATCCTTTTCAGAACTGTGTATTTATACAGCGTAAGCTGTTGAATACAAAAAGAAAAGGAAAACTGTTTCCTGATATGCGGCACAAACACATGAGGAATTTTTAAGGCATTTTAGCATTGGCTATTTAATCATAACTGATAGGTCTAATAAAATATCAGTGAGATGGAAGGAAAATAATAATAAAAAGTAGAGACAAAGAAACAGCTGCAGTATGAGACTTGACTCCACCTTATTTGAAAGCAAACATTTTTTCAAAGCTCTCCTGGCCTGTTTGTGTGGCTGGTTTTTGTCACATGGTGCTGTGGATGTCTGGGCTGTCAGTTGCAGCCTGGGAAAGTTCAGCAGAGGATACTATGGGAGTAGAGACTTTGGGGTCTGAGAGGGAAAACCACTTAACTTTTCAGCTATAAAAGACAGGGGACAGGAGGTCAAAAATAGCTAAGTTAGCAGAGACCGGACTCGTTTCCCCTTTTTTATATCTTTATGTTAGGATGAACAATCTGGTGGAATTCGCCATTTTTGAACTCAGGGAGAAGGACTGCTTTAATTCAGTAATTTGTCAGGTAATTCAGGTTATATGTTGAAAAGGAAGGAGAAAAGCAGCAAAAACTCAGTTCAGATTTCTGTGAATCACAGCAAACCAAGCCCACTGGAAATGTACAGGATAGATGTTTTTTGGCACAGAACCAAATTGTAGGATATCAAGAAGAGAAAAAGCAGGAACATGCTGGAATACTAAAAATTCATAGCTTGTATATTTTTGGTAAATGCATACTTTCACTGAGAGATGTAAAATTTTTTACTAATGTTGCCTAAATCTTTCTGTATGCTTCTAAGCTAGGGAATGGTTTTAGCTAACTCATTTCACAGGTTTAAAATGTAAAGCACAGTCTGTTCATCACTGTATGTAAAGTAGGTAGCATATTCCATCCAGCTGCGGAGGAATTTAGACAAGAATGTAATCATCTGGATGGTAATTGTACCAGAATAGTTCAATTAAAAATCCACCCTCTAATGTTTTAAAAAATTCTCTTGTACTTTATTACATAGTTTTATGTTGATTCGAAAGACAGCAACCTAGTATAGCTATACTTATTATCTAGGACCTGCTAACCTACAGATATATTTCTACACACATAAATATTATATAAAGCTCTGAAAATTCAGAACTATAGTATTAGGACTTTATTTGCAAGAGTGTTGGTGTAATGCATATGCATGTTACTGAAACTTGTAAGCAACTTGCAATGATTAGCTGATTGTACTGTCTGGCTAATGAAATTCCTATTCTTCATGTACTCGCCCATTAAGAAGAATAGCCTTAGCAGGATGCATGACTCAGTATCTTCAGCAGGACTTTAGATTTGTCTGAAGCAAGAGTACTTTTTTTTTTTCTCCCCAAATGGCTATGTTTTCATTGGCAAACAATGTGGTGTGAAATGATTTGATCAGCAGCAGAGCAGATGGTACTGAGCTCTTCTCATGTCCATCATATGTGTTTTGCTTTTAATTAGATGAGTCTGTCCTCTGAGGCCAAATAGTACCACTATACATGTGGTTCAGATTTTTCTGAAGGGTAGCTATCCCTTAGTCACTGGTGTCTTTGACTGTGGGCCCCTTTGAGAATGTATCATGCAATCGTTTCATCTAATGCAAACAGTGTTTCTATCTTCTGAACATGTAATTGCTCACACCATCTTGATAGAAAGATCCACATCTCCTCTAGCCGTTCTTTGCATGACAAGGTAGACTTCCTTCATGCTGCGAGTTTGGATGTTGTGCATTGCAACACAGTCCAGGGAGAAGAAGTAGACTTAACAGCCATGCTGAGACATCACCTTGACCTTACTGACTAATATCCTCCTGAATTTTCTTTTCCCACTGAGAAAAGCAAGGCAGAATGCCTTGTTTAAATTCAGTTTACACATAAGAAAGACCTTCTTCTGGAACATGTTGCCCAGAGAGCTTGTGGAGTCTCCATCTTTGGAGACAGTCAAAATCTTACTGTACGCATACCTAGTCAACTGGCAGTAGCTGACTCTTCTTTGAAGAAAGGTAGGGATTGGATCTCTAGAGGTGTCTTCCAACCTCAACCCTTCTGTGGTTTTCTGTAGCAACTGAAATATGACCATTACAAAGGCACAGTCTTAGGGTGGTGAGGCACTGGAATGGGTTGCCTGGGGATGTTGTGAATGCTCCATTTATGGTGGTGTTCAAGGCCAGGTTGGACAGAGCCTGGGTGGCACGGTTTAGTGTGAGGTGCTGGAACTAGAGGATCTTAAGGTCCTTTCCGATCCTAGCTATTCTATGATTGTCTCACAGAATGTTTCTGTGTTACCTGTTTTCCCCACTTTCCTCCAAAGTAGCTTTTGAATATTTCTTCATACTCTGTCAAAACCTCCAGAGGTTCCTTCTAAGCTCGTCCCTTCTGTGATTCTGTAAATCCGCTGAAAGTTCACTGTTTCACCTACTCATTTCCCAGTAGCATTTGATACATCACTTTGGGGATATAGCCCTCACAGGCAATAGCTAGAGAGACTTAGGAGGCAGTTCTGTGACTTCTGTATTCAGGTCAGAAGAAGAGATAAGGCAGAGGAGATTGCAGTGCGTGGCTGCTGCTGACAAAGAACTAACAAGGGAACTGCAGGGGAAGGAATGTCTGCTCCTTCCAGCTGTGTGAGACAGATCCACTACTGTCTCCCGCCCTTGTCTTAGCTTTCAGGGGAAATCACCCTCCTTTCTATGGTCAGGCTGTGGGCTATAAGACTTTATACAAAGATCGATTTGGTCCTGTCTCTGTGAGACTCTTGCCGTGTCATGGTGAGCCATTAATACCTGCCAGGCTCACTACCTATCCCAGAGAGTCCTCACAAATTACAAAGAGGTACTTCAGACTTCAAGAGCTTTCACAGTGGGGTGGACAGAATGAATTTAACAGAAATGCTCAAGTACTAGTCTGAACTTATTTACAAATATGGTAATAGGATTTGGGACAATACTCATAAAGGTTTGAACAGTTAAATGTGAATCTTAAAAAGAATCTTATTTCTGGTTTAGTTTTTATCTAGTAAATACTGGAAAATGTAAGAATAAGTACTTGTAAATCATAGGCCAAAACTCAATGAATTTGTCATTTTTAGAAGTAGGATTTTTGTAGTTTTTTAATTGAGTGGAATTGGCAAATCTGAAGACCTGTGTTATTTTCTTTATGGAAAAGGATAGAGGGGGTCAAATTTTAAATATTCTCATTTATATATTTATATATATTTATATTAAAAAAAAATATGGCCTTTTCTTGATGACCTCAAAATAATTCACAGGATCCTCCAACAAATGATAGCATACTTAGATGGTATTAGTTGTGCATTTGGGATTGTTTTTTCTCAGTCACTGAATATAGCTGTTTCTTTTTTCTTTCCGTATATCAAGAAGTTCTGAAATCTAGCTGACCATTCACATAATTCTGCTTTCAGTCAGAACAAATTTTTCATACTCTCAAATGAAAGAACTGTAGAAAAATTATAGTTCTACATAACACTATTAAAGTGAAAGACATTAAAAATACAGACAAAAACATGTACATGAAAGACTTTGATCTGGCAGGTTTACTTATGAATGACACAACCTAGCAGGGAGCCTCAATGTTAAAAATACATGCACATAAGCTCTCAGTAGGCTTAATCACTTGATTAAGGACTATGTGTATCAAAGTTAAAGATCAGATCCTTTTTTTTCCCCTCACAGTTATATTTGCTTGCTACAGACAGGGAGTGCTGTGATCCAATTAATTATTCACTTGCTATTTTACTACAACAAAAAATTACTAACAAAAACCTTTAACTGAATGCGAGGGTAGAAAAGGTATCTAATTTTGTGGAACTTGCCTGTTTTCAGAGGCTGTTAGTGAACTGATTAAATATATTCCATTGGCAAGACAGTAGAAAAGAGCATTATTGACAGAAAATAATTACACAACCTCACAGCAAGGAATAATCTAAATTTACGTGGAGGCATATGTCCATTTGGTACCACCAGCAAATGTTATCTTGTAATATTAACAATACATTTTAATTGGGGCTACATCCTAATGGAACCAAAGGGAATAATTGCAGGAACACTTCAAGCACAAGGCTTAATTAAAGTTTCTTCTTGTACAAAATTGTGTCCTTTCAACTAATTTAGGTAAACATTTGGGGAAACAATTGGAATGGCTTGTAATGTAAGCTTTTTTAAGCAGTGGTGTTGATCAGTGTTAGAAATGCATGCTTAATCTTGATTTACAGCTAAAGCTTTATATACCAGAAGTGTTTGCATATTTTTAATTTCTTTGCTTCTTTTAATTTTTTTTTCCATTACAAGCAATTGAGTGTCTACAATGCAGCAGTTTCACAGGCATTTTAATTTTATTTGTTCCTCTGAATTAGTCGTTTCCTATACAAAGCACTGCACTACTCAACAGTTGAGGTCTGAAATAATTTAGGACACCATCCATGTTTATAGTCAACAAGTATTGAAACGCTATTCACACTATTGAAAATCTGTTAAAAATAATATCATAAAGTTATAGTCGATAAAGAAATCCTGCATTTTCTTCTTTTTTAAAAGCTATAGCTTGAATATTTTTTTTAACTGTTGCCTTCCTTGCCTACTAAGTGAAAACTTGACCCAATTGAAAGTAATGGGAAAAAACTCATTGACTTTAACAGATTCAAGATTTCAGTTATTATTAAGCACCTTTGACATGGCAGGGAGACTGTCTATTTTCAGAAATTTGTATGGTGCAAAATAACAGAAGAAACAGCAGATAAGCTTGTAATACCAAGCATATGAGATAAAAAAAAAAAAAAAAAAAATAAATTCCTATACAAAATCAAATTTGATTGTCCAGTCTGTAAATCAAAGTGAGACAGGGATCATTTTAATTAATGATTCGACATTCCTGTCCAGTGAGGATATCTTCATTAAGGAGAGTAGACTGTTTTAGGTGAAAGGTTATACTTGATAGTGACAGAGTTCAACACTTTCCCATTCTCCCTAGCTGTTCACCAGCATTTCTTCTCAATTTTGTCACTATGGAGCCTTGGCTGATGTTTTGGAGTAATAATCTGACCACCTATTTTTAATACACACAGTCATTTACTGCTTCAAGTTGTATATTCCCAGCTTATCTGTAATCAGATAATGTAATATGTAGTTTACAATATTACATATTCAGTTAGAAATTACTTCACTTTCTTCATGATCTACTCTGAGTGACAGAGAGAGTGGGCAAAGAAAATCAAATATCTACCATTTTCATATTTGTATTGTCATGACAGATACCACTCTTGGCTGCTCTTTGCTGGATACACCACTCTTAATGGCCTGTTTTTCTCTTCAGCCATTGCTGTCAACCTCAAAGCTGAGTATCTCCACATCACAAATAAAAATACTTTCTCAAATACTTTTTCTTGCTCCCACCTGTGATTCTGATGTGACTCATCAGGGCACTGCTTTTGGTGCCCCCAGAGAATTCATGTTCAGTGGGTGGGAGACAGGGTAAGTGGTTGGTAAGTGCTGCATCTGCATCTAGGATTGCATTGATTGCATCTGTGTTGCAAAGCCATGAGATTTTGTTTCAGAGATTATGAAGCTTCAAGGGACAGACATGATTCTTTTATGTCTTCAGAGTGGTAACAAATCAAGGTGAGAATTGCTGATGCAGCTGTTTTCATGTATTGTACTTGTGCATGACACTTAGATTGTGATTACCATCAGCTCATGCTATGTCCTCACCCACTGATATCCATCTTTCTTTACAATTTATGGTAATTTTAATTTATTCTTTAAATTTTTTTTCTTCCTTCTTGTGAATGCTTTTCTATTATTAGTCATAGAATCATAGAATCTCAGAATCGCAGAATCACAGGATCACAAAACCATAGAAACATAGAATGGTTTCAGTTGTAAGGGACCTTCAATGATCATCTAATCCAGCCCTCCTGCTGTGGGCATGGACATACATATGTATATGGAGAGAAACACAGATGAATATGCATTTATGGGTATCAGAGAAATATGAAAATACAGGTAATATAGTGATGTCATGTAAATATTTATATATATGTATCCCAGTTCGTTCTAGAGTAAACATATTACTACTGAAAGGAAATGAAATCTCTATTACATCTGGAAAAATATTTTGAGTACTAACTTTTATTATCCCAAAATGTCAATAACAGATTTTTGATTGTTGGTTTTAGATAATCTTGGTGGATATAGACTGTTACTTCCTCATTATCATAGGCTTTTGGTCAACAAGAGTGAATGGTAATGACTCATATATTATTTTCACCATGAACAAAGACTTAGAAGCTTTGGATAGCAGGAAACTGTGTTAAATGATCTCTTAGACATGCTGCAGCTCACAAGCCACAGGCTTATAGATGTAGGTGAACGTTACATTTTATCAAGTGAACCCTTCTCTGCTCTATTGAAGTTTTCCAGTCTTCTTGGTTTGTTAGTGATATCTAGCTGTGTTAAAGACACTAGAAACAAGTATTTATTAATCATGATTTCTCTGACTTTCAGCTTTTTTCACTGCCTGCATCTAGAAATTTTGATGGAGGTCATTCCTTCTCTTGGATTGTCAGTAACTTTTGTTTATCTAGGCCAATAGCCTCTATTCCATGCTGATTTAATCCATATGTTTTGGGGTAAAAATAGAGAAAGGGAGTTGAGTTTGCCCTCCTTTTTGATTTTAAGGGAATGCCTGAGTCATTACAGAGAGCCTGATGACTCAGACGTTCTTGTAGTAGTTGTTAAAATAGTCTGCTTACCTCCCAGGCAGATGGTGGAGTATCATATTACAAGTGCTAAAAGATAAGAACAGACATGTAGAGAAAACAGTTATTATGATTTCATTAGAACAGTTGGTCTGTTTTGCTTGGACAAAGGTGAGTCTGCCCTAGACCATTTTCATACGTTTGTATGTCTATTCCTTACAAATGTGGTGTCAACAATTTCAGACTTAGGTGATACAGTTGGTCTTCTCCAGGAAGACTTTTTTTTAAGGTCTCTGCTATTGTTGGTAAGGCAATATAAACATGGTGCTAAAGAATACTGTAGAGCTGGGAAAAGAATCTTGAAAATACTTTTATGCTGTTATCCTGTCTATTTCTAGAGAATTATATGCTTTCACCTGCTCTTGACAGTCTTATTAAAAGGAAAAGGGTAGTCCAAGGTTTTTAATATTATTTCTTTTGTTTGTTTCTTTTTAATGGAATGGTGAAAGAGGCTATAAAAGGGTGGAAGAAAAGTGGAGAATATAGCGTATAATAGTAATGACTTGGAGAATGAAGGGAGTTGTAAAATTAGTATTACTGAGCTTTCAAACAGAATAGGCACTTGCATTCTTGTCAGATTTAAACCAGCAAACTGTCATAGAAAAGCATTGGTTATTTAGTTTCCCACAGAGTGCATCAAGAAGGGAGTATGTTAGTGTAATAGAAGTACTAAGAAGTAGGTGTTGGTAAATGGAAAAGGAGATTTTACTCATTTGAACATTATGTTTATTGTATGTCCCATATTTCCAAGAACCGTGATCACCTGTTGACATAACCTGTAAAATGCAGACCTCTCAGAAAGCCAATCTTCATTCCAACTCAGCTTTACACTATTATTTGTAGAGACAAGGATAGCTACTGCAAAGCAGATACCTTTGCCTCATATTGTTATGCTACTGCTTATTATACCCTTTAACACCTTTTCATTGTTAAGCCCTTAATCTGCCTGTTTTCAAAGACTGATCTATCAAGAGTCCCTTGTTTGAGTTATATTACATGGACAGGCATGTGTATCACTGAAAGCATGTCATGCATTTTCTATCTGAGTCATCACTGTTAGAATGTTTGAAGCTTAAATATAATATATACTTCAGCAGAACACTTCTTTTCCATGCCAGGAGAAACGTTTTCATTTTTAATAAAGAAAACTTTTATTCTTTATAATTGAAAAAAAGACAATTTTTTTTTTTTTTTTTTAATATTTTCATGGTGCAGAACACACCAATGCTCCGTGAACTCATGGAACTAATTGGCTTTTTTGTGAATTCCTTTTGGGTACAGAAAGCAGAATTGGGTTCAAGGAATTTTACAGATGGCTTTTGTAGGCTGAAAGTGCAATCACTACTGAGAAAATAAACAGTCAATGGCTCTGTAAAGGCCTAATGTTCATTCTGTGGATAAAGGGGTTTGTGCAGTACTTGATGTGCCTGTGCTGTTCTCTACAAAGCATTAAAGGGAATATGAGTGCTTCAGAGATTCTTGGCTACAAACCTGGATTTGATGTCTTTGGAGGTCTTTATTGTGCCTCTTTTATGGCTGGCTGTTTATTTCTTCATATTGGATCATCATCATGTGGCAAAGGGAACATTTTATGAAGTCACAGTCATTTTAGTTATTTGGAGAAAATCAGAATGAATTGAAATGCTGACTTCAGTTAGGAATACAGAAAGTGAGATAGTTTTGGGGTTTTGTTTTTGGTTTGAGTTTTGCTTTTTTTTTTTTAACGATCTAATGATTAGTTGGCAAACATAAAGTGTTGATGACATGACTCTCATACCTGAGTTATTACCACTAATAGGTTCTGGGACACATCAGAAAAGCAATAGAACTGCATAATCTTTTTTCCAGCTGCATCATACAGGTCAGACTGTAGTCTGTGTAGCTGTCAGACTTCTAATCCAAATGGTTACACTGAACAAGTCCTGATGTTAATGATTTCCCAGGAAGAGCCAAGAGCTCTTGGAAGTATATGATAGTGATACAGCACATGGTGATCTTCCACATAAGGCAAAGACCAAGCCACAGTGTTGTGAGGGGTCTCTAAGATTGTTGAGTTACATGTATGATTTTGTCCCTAAATTGGAGATGTCAATTCGATAGATGGACCATACGGTAGATAAAGAACTGACTGGACAGCCACATGCAAAGAGTTGTGCTCAATGGCTCAGTGTCCAGCTGGAGACCAGTAACAAGTGGTGTCCCTCAAGAATCAGTGTTTGGATCAGTCTTGTTCAACATCTTTGTCGGTGACATGGACAGGGGGGATTGAGTGCACTCTCAACCAGTTTGATGATGGCACCAAGCTCTGTGGTTCAGTTGATATGTTGGAGGGAAAGAATGCCATCCAGAGGGACTTTGACATGCTTATGAGGTGAAAGTTTGAAGTTTCACCATGACAAGTACAAGGTCCTACACCTGGGTCAGAGCAATCCCAGCTATACTTACAGGTTGGGCAGAGAAGAGATTGAAAACAGCCCTACGGAGAAGAACTTGGGTGTGTTGGTTGATGAGAAAATGAACATGAACTGGCTTCAGTGTGTGCTTGCAGCCCAGAAAGCCAACCATATCCTTGGCTGCATCAAAAGGAGCATGACCAGCAGGTCGAGGGAGGTGATCCAGCCCCTCTACTCTGCTCACGTGTGACCTCACTTGGAGTACTGTGTGCAGTTCTGGTGTCTTCAACGCGAAAAGAACATGGAACTGTTGGAACGATGTTGTGGTTTAAGCTGTAAATCGTGCAGCCCGTTGACTCACTCCCCCACTTTCTCCCCCCCCCCACGTCAAGGGGGGTGGGGGGGAATGGGGAGAAGAATCGAACTCCCACAGGTTGAGATAAGAACAGTTTAGTAACTAAAGTATAACACAAAACCACTACTGCTACCATCAATAATAATAATAAGGCAAATACAAGGAAATAATACAACTGCTTACCACCTATACCCAGCCCAACCAAGCAGTGCAAACCCAGGCTTCTGGGTCTCTGCTGTCTGTTTTTGCATCCTGGGCTTGATATGCTGTGGTATGGAATATCTGTTTGGTTATTTTGGGTCAGGTGCCCTGTCTCTTCTTCCCCCCCGGCCTCCTCCTGGCCTCTCCTCCTCCCTGGCAGAGCATGAGACTCAGAAAGTCCTTGGTCAGACCAAATTCCTAGGCCAAAAGTCAAAAACACAGCGCTACACTAGCTACCAAGAAAGAGAAAAATGACTGCTACTGCTGAACTGACTGTAAACAAGTCCAGAAGAAGGCCACAAAGATGATCAGGGGACTGGAGCACCTCCCCTATGAAGACAGGTTGAGAAAGCTAGGTCTGTTCAGCCTGGAGTAGAGAAGGCTGCGTGGAGATCTCGTAGCAGCCTTCTAGTATCTGAAGTGTGCCTACAAGGATGCTGGGGATGCCACCCAAGGCTATGTCCAACCCAGCCTTGAACACCGTCAGCAACGGCACATTCACAACTTCCCTGGGCAACGCATTCCAGTGCATCACCACCCTTACAGTAAAGAATTTCTTCCTCAGATCCAGTCTAAACTTCCCCTGTTTAAGTTTGAGCCCATTACCCCTTGTCCTATCATTACAGTCGCTCATGAAGAGTCCCTCCCCAGCATGCCTATCTTTTGCTATTGGTGTTGGTTAGCAGTAACATGAGTAAGATAATAAACAATGGCTTTCATTTGTCTGGAGGAATACTTCATTATCTGATTAGAGGGCAATAAAAAATTGCAATTAACTGGTTAATTTTACCAAGATTTCCAATTGTACCAATTGTTCCTTGTTTAGGAATGTATGGAAGCAACAGAACTAGCAATAGCATTCAGTGATATTTTGAATCCAGTGAGTTGGTCTCATCTCCAGTGAGGAGACGATCAGGGGATCCAGGATCTCAACATAGAAGGTGCTGAGTTTTCCCTAGGTGGTGTTAAATGATCTGACTTCTCACAGTAGTTCTCAGACCACATTTTTCCCGTTACAACCACGCCATTGACTCAAATGCATTAGGAAAGATTGTTTCTAGAAGTTCAAATAAGTCATCTTCAATGCATTATACATTTACCTGTTAATGAATGGATAACAGTCCTTTGTAGTTTTGAAGGAGCTTTGTTTGTTCCTAATGTGAATCAGCTTATGAATAAGCTGAGCTAAAGTATTCTTTGTGTGTATGGAATAGTCCATTTACCTAATTGTTTCCTAAAATTAGCTGGATTGGTAGCATTCATAAAATATCTCATTCCAGTCTTGCAAGAGCCAGTTGTTTTCTGCTGTGGGATTAAATAGGGAAATTAATCTATAAATCTCCTTGCAAATTCTATACTGAAAAGAAAAAAAAAAAGCAAATCAGAAAAGAAAAATAAACCATCATTCTCATTGCTGAATGGTGCTAATAGAATCATAGAATCATAGAATAGTTAGGGTTGGAAAAGACCTTAAGATCATCTAGTTCCAAACCCCCCTGCTATGGGCAGGGACAGCTCCCACTAAACAATGTCACCCAAGGCTATGTCCGATCCAGCCTTGAACACTGCCAGAGATGGAGCATTCACAACTTCCCTGGGCAACCCATTCCAGTGCCTCACCACCCTT
>JASSUY010020583.1:0-17655 GCA_032466535.1 Forpus xanthops
GCTCCTTAATAGTCTTTCTTGGCCAAAAACAATTAGCGCCACTTAAAGGCTTGCAAAGAAAGGACAACAGAGAGCTGCGGGGTCTCAGATTTTTCCAAAAGCAGTTACTTAGCAGTTACTTAGTGTTGAAAGACTGAGTCAGCACTGCCCTATATTTTATAATGCCACAGTAGTATTACCACAAGCATACGCTTCTTGCCATGACACAGCATTCAGTTTTATTTGATAAGAGGGGCATCAGCCTGACTCTCAACGATTTAATACAAGCCTACTGCATACAGAATAGCACATTTTTCCAAGGCTCACGTAATGAATCCACATACACTTTTCCCACTTGAACTCATGTTTTCACTTATGCCAAGACTGATAGTACTTCAGCTAAATGCATGTCTGCCCCACATGTGCAGAACCCAGTGGCGCAGACAGCCCCTGTCATGTGTAAGTAAGAATGAGAGATCATGGAAAAAGCTAGGCAAACACTTAAAGTATATGCTTGAAAATCAGTCTGCTTTTCGTTAGGTTTATTTTCCCTTATTGTTGGGTTACATAAAAAAAACCCTTGGAAATCTCACTGCTGCACCAGAACCCCTTTATCTGTGAAAGTTCTTCACTTAATTTAAAGCTTTGATTGTGAGTGCCAGTCTGTGTTAACTTTCTTGGAGAAGGAAAAGATTTCTGCTTCCTTTGGAAATATTTTCTTTTTCTTGTTCTGTAAAACAAAATGCTGTGTTATGCTATCAGATGAATGAATTCTGATTACTGATTTATATCAAAGCTGTCTACAATCACTTCTCCAGAGATCAAGCTGCAGATATTATACCAGCCTTAGTAAGCAACAGGACCCTTTGAAAGTATCATCTTTTCTTCACAAGCCTGAGGGAACAGGATTTCCCCAAATAGTTGAATTTTTTTGCAGTTATAGTGAGTATTTTAGACAGATATATATCATTATTTATCTCACAATAATACTGGTGGGAAGGGACCTGGGGAGGTCTCTGGATCAGTCTCCTGCTCCAAGCAGGATCCAACCAGGTTGCTCAGGGCTTTGTCCAGTTGGTTCTTGAAAACCTCCAAGGATGGAGATTGTACAGACTCCCTGTGCCCCTGCCTGACTGTCCACAGGCTGAATACCCTCCTTAAATCTGGTTTGAACCCCTCTTATTTCCACTTATGCCTGCTGTCACTCCTCCTCCCACCATGTGCCACTGCAATGAGGTTGGTCTTGTTTTCTATGTAGCAGTCTGCTGTTAGGAGCCCCCAAAGCCTTCTTGTGTCAAGGCTGAACCAGTCCCAGTCCCTGAACTTCACCCTTGTCATGGGTTCAGCCTCAGAATAAGGGATCCAGCCTCAACTGTCCTGGTGGCCCTCCTTCCAGACTGTAACAGCTTGTGTACAAGGGCATAGCAGGCGAAAGTGTCAAAACCTCAGCTAAAGTCACAGTAAATGACATCTTCTGCACACTCTTATCCTTCTAGCCATTGTAACACCAAGGGCAGTCAGGCTGCTCAGGTGGCACCCACCCATGGTATAGCCATGAAGGGTCCCTCCCATCACATCTTTCTCCTTCACGTGTCCAAAAGCATGTCCTATGGGTACATTGTCCATGATTTGCCCAGAAATTAAAGTGAATGAAGGTTACTGACCTCTAGTTTAGAAATCAAATTTTACAAATCAAATGCTTTGGGATCTAGGATGGGCACTAGTGTTCAAGTCTGATATACCCAAAAAATGTCTTCTTTGGACAATTGACATTATGGTGTACAGTTCATATTTTGTCTTCGTTCTGAAGGTGAAATTATCTGTATTTAATAGAGTGGAGATTGTTTTCTGGGTTCGGTTTTTCTTTTTAGATTATTATTATTAATAGTAAGTCTGTATTTCTTTTATAATCACAGAATCATAGAATGGTTTGGGGTGAAGGGACCTCTAGAGATCATCAGGTCTAACTCTCCTTGTCATGGCCAGGGACACCTTCCACTAGACCAGGTGTTCTTATCAAAGGCCTTACAGATGTTCAGATAGATGACATCTTTCCTTAACCACTGAAGCAGTTACTCCATCATAAAAGACCATAACTTGCCTATGGTGCAGCCATGTTGACTGCCTCTTGTTACCTCCTTGTCTTCCATATGTTTCAATATGTCTTCCAGGAGGATCTGTTGTATGATCTTACGAGGCACAGAGGTGAGGGTGACAGGTCAGTTCCCAGGTCAGTTCCCAGAGTCCTCCTTTTTATCCTTTTAAAATGTGTGCGATGTTTCCCTGTTTCCCTTCTTGGAACATTTTTAAAGACACTCCTTCTGTACCTTATTCATAATTACTGCTTCTGCTCATTTTTGTGAAAATTAAAAAAATTAGGAAGCTGTTAGAAAATTTTATTTAACATTTTTGCTAGGGAAACTGTTGAAATATAGTGCATTCTGTGTATAGAAATGTTTAAGTAGTTTTCATTAAATAAAACATTAAAAATAGGAATTCTTTAAAGTAACAGATCATAATTCACATAGATCCTGTTTGAGGAAGTATTCATGTAAAATGAAAAATTAGTGAACCATACCTTTCTGTAACAGTCCTTTCCTGGTTTGAAAATCCACTCCTTATTTCAGCATATTAAAACTTTATTTATTATGCTTATTGGTCTTATGCTCCAGAAATAGTTGCTGAAGGTAAAATATATTCTTAATTCTGCACATCTCTGACTTAGACATTACACAAATGGGTTATAAAAAATTAAAAATTTATGCAAAATAATATATACAAAAAGATTTCATTAAATAAGCCTATTTTATTATGATTTTTAGTAACAGTGGTTGTAAAACCACACTGTAATGTAAATGAAAACCAGTAACAGCAAGAGTTTTCACTCATATTATGTTGTTTTGCATTTCTGACCTCAGTTGTTCTTGATGTTAATGTGCCATCCCATACACATTCAGAATTAGTTAAGCAATCAGATACATTTTTGGTCTTCAGTAATTTCATCAGAAAGTGTCAGTACAGAAAACCTTTTAATGCCATTTTCAAAATTACAGTTTCCCGAAAAAGCAATATTCATAATAGTTAATTATTCAAATGCATAATCAGTTAGTTAACTGATGCATGCCTTCATAATTCTCACTGCTTTTGCTGGCTATGTTTTCCTTTCTTTATTTACCTTTTTCATCATACATTACTATCACATTTTACACAGTGCACTCGTGAGGAGGTTAAATTTTCTGAGTTTTCAAAATTGTGACGTTTTCCAGTGTATGGTATTTTCCTTCCCAGTTGTTTTTTAAGTCCTGACTCTTGGTTGATATCACTGAAGACAGAAGTATGAAATCCTAACTTATCCATACTCAGAAAGGCAAATAGGCAGTCAATCAAAGTTCATTGCAAAGTAAAAGATACCTACCAGGATGAAAAGAGCTGCTTTGATGGAGGAAAGAATTTCCATCTGGGAATATTCCAACTGGGAATAAAAAGTATCCCCAAGGATTTCCCACAAAAGAAATAGGCTTTAAAAAGAACTTGGAAGAGACTTCTAGCAGCAGGAAGGATCTGATGTTGCATTAAAGTATTTAAAAAAAAGGGGCAATTGCAGAAGCAACTGAAACCCGTTTTTCCTTTCCCAAGTGACTACCGTAAACCACAAGCTATAATCTTGTTCTAACTAGTAGTCATGTTGTAATCATGGTCTACTGAATTGACATTGAGGATTGGAGCATATTTCTTAGTAAGTGAAGGTTCACATCTTCTTATAGAAGACTTAGACTTCTCTCGTCCATATTTTCTTCACATTCTAAATAATCAAAATTCAGCTCTGCTTATGGCTGTACCTGCCGCTAATCTCGCTGGCTGTTTAGCATTCAAACTGCAGCAAGAATGACAAAATGGCAAAAAGGGAGCAATCTATTGAACTAAAGAGATTAAATGAAATCAGAATTATTACATAGTTGTAGTCTACATAATGTTTGTCTTGTGAAAATATCATAAGGAATTACAAATCTGATTTTATTGTAGGCTATTCAGGGACAAGCATCATATCTTCTTAGGAACATTTAACCAGCACAACATCATTTCACATGTATCTTCAGGCTAAGTGTGTTAGAATAAATTACCTCAAATCAACCTTAGAATTGGTGTCTATTCACAAAGGATGACCATTGTTAGTTATTAAACCACTGTGTAGGTGCTATAAAAAATTGAAGTGCTTGGAATTAACTGTCAAATGAGGAAAAGATGCAGAAGCTAAAAAAAATTCCATCATATAAAATATGATAAAAGCTTGTCTGAGTCAAATATGTCACGTTGTTTGCTACTGCTTTTATTGTGTGCATTAATAAAGTTGTAGCTGTGATAATTGCTGTACTAAACAAGACACTAAACTGAACTGTGTATCTATGTGTAATGATCTAAAACTGTAGGGATACAGTCCTCAATCCTGTGAACTAAAAATTAGGTCTTAAATTGAGTCTCTAACTGTGATTGGTTGCATATTTCCACTTGTTAAACTATGTAGAAATTGCAATTTAGAAACAAATGTAAATTAATTATATTTTTTTTTAATTGCCACATGTCATTAACACAGCTTTAGAAATTAGGGCAGTTTTTTCATCAACCTTTTTATGATTCTCAGTCTAAAATATTTCAGACCCTAGAATAAGATAACATAATCAGTAAGATTAATTTCTTCTCAAACCATGTAATCCCCCACAAGAATATACTGTAACTTGAGAAAAACTATGTGATGATGACAGAATAAAATCAAATAATTTAGTTGTTTACAGGTGTCCTTTTCCAACAACCATTTTGTTGAATAAAAAGTCTGAAAACCTGCTTTGCTCAGTATAAACTCCAAAATAAACTCAACCACTTCCATTAGAAATAAGAATTTTTCCCATACATGAGTTTAGCTGTCTAAACATTTATTCAGTTATCAGTAGAATTAAAGAAATAGGAAACCACTCATTTAATACAGTTTTACTCTTTAAGTGGGATATTTGAAAACTGAAGTTTCGAATGTTTGTGGTATGGGAAATGAAGTCACAAAAAACAGTGACTGAGAAATACTAGGCAATTGCCTCAGAATGTCTCATAAGTAATCGATTTTTTTTTCTCTATAATCCTTAGCTGTCTAAATAGGGATGATGACATAGAATTAAGGAAGGGGCCTAGCCTCAGTTTGCAGCAGTTGACTGCACTTCAAGATGACTATGAAAACTGGAGAAAATTCAAAATACCCTGAAAGATGCAGAAGTTGGAAAACACTTCTAATAGGTACATAAGAACCTTGTTTCATTCAGATGCCCAAGAAGACCACAAGAAATTTGACTCCAGTATTTAAGTACAGGAACAATTATGTGGTCATAAGTGTCTGATGAGTTGATGAGAAGGCCCAGGTGCATCACTTAGACGCTGTGAAAAATAATCTGGTTTAGTATTTATCAGTTTAACCATGGACAGTGGTGAATAGGTTCTCACCAAGAACCATTAGAGTGAAACAGCACAATTTTTAGAAAGAGCTTCAGTGTGCTCTCTATTTGGGTGTGGGAGAGTGGATGAGACACACATTCTCCAACCTCTCTGTGGAGAAATGTGTAAGATGAGAGCCTAGAGAAACAATAATCATGGCTTATTTCTGCTTGAAATATGGGGTTCTTAGTTCCCATACTCATCCATCTCCTTTGGAGCTCCTAACATGCTCCTGACACTGGTAAATTTATGTTAAAACAAGTATTATAACTAACCTTCAAGTTCCGGAGTTTCATTCAGTTTCTTGTCAAAGCTAAAAATGATGGTTTTTTCATAGTATCTTCTCTTTTGCTTTTGTTTTGTCTATTACCATCCGTAGCTGACCACTTCTGAAGACATGGTATTGAGCTGCGTGGCCCATGGTCTGAGGGAGCACAAAGAATTCATACAACATTGGACATTTCTTGCACTACTTTCTATCTGCTTTGATCTTATTTAAGTGAACATTTAATGTGTGAACATTTAAGTAAACACTGTTAGCAGCAGACAATATGCATTTTTGCATTTTTGTGGCAATTCAAAACATCTTGCTCAATACTTCCTGTGTTCCGGCTGCTATTTATTCTTCCTGCTGTTTTTGATCCTCCTCAATGTAGTAAAGCTTTCAGGCTATTCTTAAAATCTCTAAAATCTCTATTCCTATTAAGTAGCTTTTTCTTCATTACTTGCTGTGATTTGCTGCAGTGATCTCACCAATTAGTGCAATGACTCTGGGCTCTAACTTACATTCTTTCCCTTTGAACATGGTTCCATTTAGATTCTTTTTGTAAGAATAATTCTGGAATACAGCTACAATTTTAGTGGTTACGTCATATGAGATAGGGTGTTGTTGTGGATTCATTTATGTCCACTGAAGTACACGCAATATAATGCCACTATAAAGATGTGTATAAGAAATGCAAGTCTATGCATTTTTCTGACTTTTGTGAGACCACCTTCTGTCACCGTAGGATTCAGTGATATGGCTAAATTGCCAGATGTGTTTATTAGCAGCATTTTCTAAGGATTTTTGCTCACCTTTATAGCTGTTGTGGTTTAAGCCTCTCAGGCAGTTCTCTCACTCACTCCCCCCTCTTGCTTCCTCCAGTTCCTGGAGGGATGGGAAGGAGAATCGAAAGAATGCAACTCCCACAGGTTGAGATAAGAACAGTCCAGTAACTAAGGTATAACACAAATCACTACTGCTACCACCAGTAATAATAATGATAAGGGAAGTAACAAGGGAAGAGAATACAATCGCTCACCACTGATACCCAACCCAACCAAGGAGTGCATCCCCACACCCTTTCCAGGTCTCTGCCCTCATTTTTATATCCTGGGCATGATATACTGTGGTATGGAATACCTCTTTGGTCAGTTTGGGTCAGGCTCCTTGTCTCTGCTTCTTTCCGGCTCCCCCTCCTCCCTGGCAGAGCAGGAGGCTCAGAAAGTCCTTGGTCAGATCAAAACATTACTAAGCAGTAACAGAAACACTGGTATTACCAGTGCTGTTCCCAGGCTGAAAGTCAAAAACACAGTGCTGCGCCAGCTACTAGGAAGGAGAAAAATGACTGCCACTGCTGAACCCAGGACAATAAGTCTAAGTCTTTTTCATATCACTTAAGGTGAAAAACAGTATATCCCTTTAGTGTAATTGGAATTTCTTTTGTGATTCCATTGTTCAATTATATCTAAAAACAACTAGCTCAAAGAAAAAAAAAACAACAACAACAAAAAAAAATCACAAACAATGAAGCCAAAAACCTGTGTATTACAGTAGTGATGAAAGCAGAAATGATATACTGCCTGGTAGCAGGGCCAAAAGTATGTTTATAGCCCTCATGGCAAATAGTTACAGCTTTCTTCATAGAGGGAGAAACTAGGGGTAAAGCTGGTACTAAACAGTTCCTTATCCAAAGTCCTTGAACACAGAGGAAATCTGGAAATGTGGCGTGAGAGAGGAGCATTGGGAAAGCTCTGACATGCTCTTGCAATCTCTATTTTAAAGCTCACTTTAAATGCATGACCCCAGAGTTACTGAGCTCCAAGTTTTTGTGACACAATTGCTGATGATTAAGCCTAGTAGCGGACTGCTGTGGCTGGCTTACAGTACTTTTTATTTCGCCCTTTCTCAGTGGTTATGTAGAGAGAAGCAGCATCTGATTTGGGGGGAGGAGGGTTGCTGGAGCAATACAAATCATGAAATGCAATTTTGTTTCTGGAAGATACCCATGCATACTAAACATGTCCTGTCCACAATAAGTGACTATTCTGATCCCATGGCTCTAAATTCCCTTTGAATGTCATTAAGGAGACATGGCTGCTATTCCTCACCAAAGATTGCAGAATTTCTTTTCAAGAAAACTGAGCACTGGCTGATGAGCTGCACTTGCAAATAACTTTCCTAAGGTCAGAAACAAATACAAACATATTTATGTTTCATATGAAACATAGGTCAAAATCTGTTTCACCTAAGAATGCAATGGCAAACGCATTGTATGTCAGAATATTTATCTGAAGACAAGTTGCTGTAAAAATAACTGAGACTTTGTTACACATGAAATAGAAATAAAAAAGGAAAGAAGAGAGAAAGAATAGGCAGGGGAGTGGAGGGGAGGCCCTTTTTACATTGCCAGCATCCTTTATACATACACTTAATCAGTCACAACTATTATTCAGAGGAGCATGTACTTCAGTCTCTGTGTAGTCTAATCAGAAATGTGATATCTGCTGCACTTCTGCCAAAAGAAAAATCATTTATCAGGCAGTAAAAGACTTGACTTACCTCACCTAGTGTCAGAAACATATTACATCAGTTCAGTCCTTCTGTCCTAGAGCCATGTGACAGTTTGTAGTCAGCTTTTTAATCATGGAGTCACGTAGATGTCCAATGCAACAATGAAAATGGATTTTAGAGGAAAGAGGGAGCCGTTCCCTGGAAGGTGGGATGTTTTCTAAACTCATATGTAGTGCTATGGTTTCTCTGCACTTCATAAGTTGCCTTTCCATGAAAATTAATACTTGGGAGAGAGGAATGGAACACCATCACACATATATGATACTTACCCTTTGCAGTCAAAACACTGTTCATTAAGCTGCCACCCAAATGTGTGGTTTAAAAATATTCTGTCTTGGCAATGTCTGTTTGGCAATCATTTGCTAAAAATCACAGGGTATTTTGGAGGGAAATAGACATTTCTTACAAAATACCTGGTGAGAAAAGGCACAGGCTAGAAAAAGAAGGACAGTATTGTGTTCAGGTGATTGAGTTTTGTTCCAGAAGCAGAAGTGGATTTTTTAGTGTAAAGCTGGCTTTGCAGCATTAGTCCCTGCAGTTGATGCTAACAAGAAGAATGCATTTAACCAGTATTGCCCTCTGTTCAGATTCTCAAAGATATTTAATCACCAAGGCATTTTTCTTAGAGCTTTCTTTAGTATATTTCAAATAGTAAGCATAAGGAAATTAGAAAAGGAATAAGAAAATGTCCCTGGGTACCCTATGTATAAGTAGGGCACATCTGCAGCCCTATAATATCGTTCTGATGTAACTCTTTGAGGAATTGCAATGAACTCTCTGCAGTGCAAAGTTATACCAGGAGTGTTCAGAAGCTCTGTAAAAGCAAAACTTTGATACCATATTCATTCACAGGAGGAAAAGAGTAAGTGCCATTTCATTATCCTTCTATTTGACAATCATTTTCTTTCATTAGTAAAAAATTCTTCATAATAACTACTACTACTACTTGCTTCTTAATAAATCATGAATGATATTTCATTGGATTTTATAATTAAAAGTATCTTCTAACATATTTAAAAGAGGTCAGTGCTATTTAACTGATTATATTGTAATAACCATCACCACTGACAAAGGTGGTCCTTGAAACATCCCTCTCTTCTCTGCTAAAATTGTGAACAACGTCAGTGCAAGGGCATGATATATGAAGAGAGGGGGTCTAAGCTCAACAACTTTGGGCTGCCTGTTATTAGGTGAGACCTTGACTAGGACAAGATTTGTGATTTGCATTTTTTTTTCTTACATTTTCACTTTTGAGCTGCTTAACTCTTATGCAGCCCACAGCAATAGAAACAAAGATGCACAGAATAGCCTCATACAGACCTGGCCATGTCAGAGCTGCCTTCCAGACCTGACCAAGCTTGGCTTCATGACAGTAGGTGCTACAGCTGCTAAAACCAAAGAGCATTGTTTAATTTACTGATGGATAGACAAACTCTACTATTTCAGTTTAATGTCAGGATTTAATGAGGTGGTAGGTGAGCACAGGTCAAGCTAGAGTGCCAACTCCAGGGGCTTAGTGGGAGTGAAAATGTGTCAGTGACAAGACCAGCAGCTTCCAGTAACAAGATAAAAATTCCTACTACTGAGTAGGGTTTTTGTTCTCTGGAACATTAGATCTCATTTGTATGTGGGATAATCAGTGCAGGTAAATTCAGGGACCTTCTTATCTGCCCGGTAATGAGCACTGGAGTTCACTGCAAAGCAGCAGGGACAGCAGAGAATGGTCAAACCACCTATAGCTTTTTGACAAGTGACTTCTTGAGTTTAAACCAGGCACCTGACAGTTTCAACACTGAGCCCGGCCTAAACTTCTAGCATAATCCCTACTTCGCTTTAAAGAGGTGAGTGGCCAAAAAAAAAAAAAAAAAAAAAAATCCAAAACCCAAAAAAAGCCCACAAACAAAAAAAAAGGATTGTTCATTTCTTAAGCTCTCAAGATTTTAAAAGCAGAAGCTGTTAAATGCTGGGAAGGATAAGCACCAAGAACAACAGTCCATTTATCCATTTATGTGCTTCTTGCAAGCACATCTCAAGGAACTTACTCCCAAAGCTCAAAGCCTCCTCTGAAGTAATTTCCAAGTGTCCAGATCAGTCAGGAAATCTATGACTTTCTGCCCAGGAAAATCAAAGGGCTTGATAAGCGTATAAGCTTTTGAAGCCTCAGCTGGTGCAACTGAGAAGATACACAAAGATGTTGCAGGCCCAGCAATGTAAGCATTTTTATCATTTCTGAGTGTTTGTACAGTTCATACAGTTCAAGTATTAAATCCCATCAAAAAAACTGATTTCACTGAAAGGTAATAGCAGTTCTAGTTAGCAATGTATTGCCTCTGGTGGATATAATTTAAAGCAATGTGTCACTGACAATTGTTTTCTTTCATTTATTGATGATTTTCTCTAGTTTGCAAGGGCAGACCACAGCAGTTCTTAATTCTTTCAAGTACTGTCTGTATATGCATGTTGCAAATATTCATGCATATGTACAGATTTTCAAGTACTGCACATGTAAAGATTCTTTAGTTTTACAAAATTTCTTTGATTTCAAATTTGTTCACTTATGTTTGCAAAATATATTAGAGCTTCCCAGGTGTAAGAACCTGTAGCTCCAGTGCTATTGGACTTTTTTAATGAAGTCCCAGAAGGCTTTTTTTACAGTAGGGAAAAAGTATGCAGCAGCAATCAAGCTTTCAAAGCCAAATCTCCTTTACTGGTACTGCTTACAAGGTAAGATTGAATTTGCCTCTCTGTAAAGACAAATTTGAAGAAACTTATGGAACACATGAGGGAAAAAGGAAAAAAAAAAAAAAAAAAAAAGGAGGACAATGTAACAAAACCCAACATAATAAAGACAAAGAAAGCTGTCATTGCAATTTTTCCAGGGTTGCTTTAAGCTCCCACCCACAGTTTTAGCTTTTGCCACCTTTAGTTGCCTCTCAAGCACTCAGTCTTCATGGAAGTTTAATATTAAGCACACCACCATTTCACATTTTACTACAACCCTCATCTTCTCTGTCCCAGTAGCCGGGTGAGCTGTAGATGAGCTCTGATACTCAGAAAAAAAACCAACAGCTTGACCAAGAGCTGCATAGCACTGAAAAGGATACCAAGCACTTATGCACCTATGTATCTATTATGTATCTATTCTGCTATAAGTAGTACATATTCCTCTAGAGTGATCAGTTGATACATAAGATGTACTTTCAGCACTCCCGTCTAAAAAGTATAAATTACAGCACTCACAACTGTGGAGGTATTCCAATTTCCACTCACTATCACAGTCAACTTCTAGGGGCAATGAGAGAAGACTACATTTGTTTCTGACATTTACTTCTGCCGGTGCTCTGCAAGAAAACAACAAGCCACCAAGGTAGCTCATTTTTTACGACTGCAGGGAGCTCAGAACTTCTTTGTTTTCCTGGGAAGCTTTGAAATGAATCCTACTTGTTAACTCCTCTTCTTATCAACTCCTCTTGACTGAGGAATTTATTGCTGAGAGGACCAGGTGTGATGACAAACACCTGGGGACTTGATGCTTAGAATTAAAAGCTAAGAAAAGGCAGCTCATTGTGAGGTCTATTATTAGAGGAAATATCTTTTGTTACACGAACTGATACAAGGTTGTTAGTGTTGGTCAGTTGGATGTTCCTGTCTCCTCAGGGTATAGTGAAGCAAAGATGGTCTTTTAAAATTGGGATTGTTAGGTAAGTTGTGATGCAGTGCTGCCTTCAGTAGAAAAGAGTCCTAGTCTGTAATGCACATACTTATTTGAAAAAAACAAAAAATGCATGAATTTGTGCCTATCTTGATCATTACATCTCAATGGCTTTTAGTTTCTTAGGTTGAGGGAACATTATGACGATTTTCACAAGGGTACTAAAGACATTAAGACTTTTTTCTTTTTATTAGGTGGACCTTTGATGATGTTAAACTGCTTGCGCGCTTCAGGACCATAAAACAGAACTAGAAAAGCCGAACCCTACCACCACTAGATGGCAGTGATTCAGAAGAAACTCAGAAACAACCTTCAGCTTTACCCCAATTAAACTTCATCTCAGTGACAGCTTTAATATTAAAAGCTCTCATAATCATTGCTCTTCATTTTCCTTTCAGTGTATGCTATCCATCCTATACATCCTATATCTTCTTTCATGTAAGATAGTGTAGCATTGGTGTTCATTGTCAAACAACAGCATTGCTGAGGAGGATATATCTTTAAAGATGGATGTAAAAAAACAAAACAAAACAAAAAATCCCAAGTAATTAATTTAATGCTATTCAACCACTGCTGGCCTCCTTACAGAGTCTGGGGGACCTCTAAGGTCAGGATCTATACCAAAATCCAGCACAACATGCAGTGAATTTTGTCAGCAACTGCAGGAGGTTGGAGGTGTTTTGTTTCAGTATAGATAACTCCAGGAGCTGCTGCTCTGACTGTCTAAATGAACCTCAGATTTTCACAATCAGCAGCTGCTTCAGTCACCATAGTGTTACTTTTCATGGTCTGGAGGATACTCTTTCTAGACAAGGAACCAGAACTGGGGTTTTAATCTCAGTTTTTTCTGTCTCTCTCACTGACATTCTGAGAACATATAATAGCTCATACTGTTTCTGCCTCCTGTGTAAGCTGACATGAACCAAGAAATTGTTTCTGTTCTTGGCCATTCTCTATCTGCTATTTGAGGAGTGAAACCACAGTGCCTGCTGCCTCTACCATTTCCGGCTTCATGTTTGGTACTTTGCCAACCAAATACATATGGGTGGGGAGTAATGGGAATGGGAATGATGACCTTTTTCAAATGGGGTTGGCAGCTACCCTGGGAGGACACTCCTGTGAAGACAGACCTTCATACAAGGTGATGGTATCTGTGTGACTGACTGGGCACAAATATTCTCCACATCCTCTGAATTAACTAATCCCTGCATGATCGCCTTGAGGTTTTGCTCCTCTACTTGCAACAAGGACAGCAAGCACCAGGCAGGCAGGGTATCAGGGTGACATTCATGTTCAGGATGCTATTTGGCCTTCACTGATGAAAGCATGAGCATGCAAAGTGTCCACAGATGTATACACATATCACAATTCAATTTACCACCTATGGTTACAGTAACTGCCTTCTCAAGCCTCTATGTCTTCTTTTGTCCTTTTCTGTGAGCTGGGATGTGCTGTGTCAGCAGCCTGGGGACATTAGGCACTGCTCGGTCTGGACAATTAGCCAGGGAAAATGTTGCTGATGAGCAGCAGCAGAAAGAAGGGAAACCGTGGGTAGGACAGAGGATTTTGCTTGTTTCCTGCTCCACTCAGAGCTGGCACAGGAGGTGAAGGCTGTGAGGAAAGGTTGTTCACTAAGATCTATGCTAGCTTCTGCAGCTTTGGGGAGTGAAACTGTGTAAGAATGAGAAAAAGTACCAGATACATGAAAGAACAAAGATGCCTTGTTACTATGTCCAAGTCCATATCAACAAAGCCCTGACAGGGCTCCCCATGCTCCCAATTGCCATCTGTATTCTTTCCTGCACACTTCACAGATTGTTTCTCGACAAGCCAAGAATGTCCTAAAACTCTGGTAATGCTGAGGGACAAAGTACCTAGCTCATATTCAGATTACATCAGGTTTCATAAAAAAAAAAAAAAAAAAAAAAAAAAAAGGAAAAAAAAAAAAGACCTGCAGGGTCCAAACTTGTTAACTTGTTTGCCTTTCTCAGACCACACTTACTAGATTTCATCCTAAAGAAAAATTGGGGTGTAGGAGGCTGAAGGCAGAGCAGATAAACACCTGTATCCTGTGAAATGTAAGGAAATCAGAGTGCTTTCCTGTATAGGAAAGATTTGGTTTCAGGTCATTTTTCTCTTTGTAAGGACTTTATCCCTTATCTCCCTGCTGAAATCTCCAAGTTACCACTGCAATACCAGATTTCTTTTGCGGCTCTGTGGTAGGTTGACCCTGGTGGACACCAGGTGCCCACCAAAGCCACCCTATCACTCTCTTCAGCTGGACAGAGTAGAGAAAATATAACAGGAGGCTCATGAGTCGAGATAAGGACAGTGAGAGATTACTCAGCAGTTACCGTCATGGGCAAAATGGACTTGACTTGGGGAAATTATTTTAATTTATTGCAAATCAAACCAAACTAGAGTAATGAGAAATAAAACCTAAACCTTTAAACATCTTCTCTAATGCTCTCCCTTCTTCCCAGGCTCAGCTTCACTCCTGAATTCTCTACCTCCCCTCCCTTAGTGGCACAGGGGAACAGGGAATGGGAGTTGGAGTCAATTCATCACACATTGTTTCAGCTGCTCCTTCCTCCTCAGAGGATGACTCCTCACACTTTTCCCCTGCTCCAGCGTGGGGTCCTTTCCATGGCAGACAGTCCTCCATGAACTCCTTCGAAGTGAGTCCTTCCCACAGTCTGCAGTTCTTCCTGAAATGCTCCAGTGTGGGTCACACATAGAGCCACAAGTTCTGCAACAAACCTACTCCAGTGTGGGCTCCTCTCTCCATAGGCCACAGGTCCTGCCAAGAGCCTGCTCCAGCATGGGCTTCACATGATATCACGGCCTCCTTTGGACATCCCTCTGCTCCAGCATGGGATCCTCAACAGGCTGCAGGTGGAGATCTGCTCCTCTGTGGACCTCCATGGACTTCAGGAGCACAGCCTGCCTCACTACGGTCTGCACCATGGGATGCAAGGGAGCCTCTGCTCTAGTGCCTGGAGCATGTCCTCCCCTCCTTCTGCACTGACCTGGGTGGCTGCAGATCTGTTCCTCTCACATACTCTTAATCCTCTTTCCTGGCTGCAGTTGCACAGGTTTTTTTCTTCTTTTTTAAATCTGTTATCTCAGAGGCATTACCACTGACACTGAAGGGCTTGGCCCTAATCAGTAACAATACAGGTTTAGGCACCTTAAGTGCCTAAATCAGATTCAAAAATGGATGCAGTCTACATAGAGTTTGGTAGTGCACTGTGCGAAGCTCTTTAGAAAACTCAACCTTAATAACAGGGATAACTCCAGTACTTTTATGGGTTTTCAAGGAATTTGAATCTCATCTTCCAAAATGACTGGGATAATTTTACGATGTTATTCCCTCAGAAAACTGTTCACAGTATGCTGCTACTGAAGTATCCACCTAGTTTCTACTACAAAGATAGACTAATCCCACTTCATAAATTCTGCTATTAATGAAAGCTAAATTTATTCTGGATTACAAGCACATTGGATGAGTGGATAGGTTGGATGGATATAACACTGAGACGGGATGACTCCAGTTGCCAAACTTGCCAAAGTGTGCAAATGAGGTGGGAGAGACATGGAAGGAAGAGCAGTAGGATTTTGTCAGTTCTTGGCATGACTGCTTATAGCTCTACAGTGAAGCCTTTCAGTAATCAGCAAGTGTTACACGACATATGCATTTATTTCTGGATTTCCAGATGTGTGTTATTTGCAAGATCATGTGTGAAGCTTGATCTCTGCCTGATGCAAAAAGCATGGGATATGTGGAAAAAAAAGCACTGCCTTAAATGCTCTGTTCTTTAACTACAGGAGTGCTAAGCACTGTGCGTGGAAAAAAAAGTGCTCAAAGAAATGCAATTTTGATAGTTTGCCTGCTAGCAATGAATCACAACTTTTAAAAAGTGATGTTATTTACTGTGAATTGCTTGTTCCTAACCAGGGAGATTATTTCAACTGTATGCCTTTCAGAACACATTAAGCAATATTTCAGCCAAGTCATTCCTCTGGTGTCCTGCAGCCTGTATCACTTAAGCTATTTACAAAAACAGATCTAATCACATCAGCAGAAATTTTAAGTATCTTCTCCAAATGTTCTCAGTGTTTCATCAAGGGAGTTTGTTGAGTCAAGTGTTCCTATGGCAAGTATCATAGCTCCACTGTAGTTATTCCCAATGACTATGAGAGGGGTTTTTAGGTTCTGTATTGTAATTAATCCCTGTCACAAATTTATAAACCCTGCTGCAGACATTTCCTTTTATAAGAACAGCCCTTTTGAAGCCTATTCCTTGAGCACATTGTCACAACAGTTTGCACACTGTTTTTTATGAAAAAAACTGAGGGAACTGCAGAAGGTATGCACCAATGTTGCAAGACAAATTGGAGCTGTAGGTGAACTTTTGAGTCTGATTCATAAGCCTCTAGCATAATACTGTCAAACCCGAAGTATAGTCACTGTAAATAATAGGATGGATTACTGATTATAAAAGTCCAATTCATCTAATTGAGATGTCTTTAAATGATGTCTGGGGAAGTGGAAACTAATACGAAATAAAGTTTGAGGAAATTATTTTATTATTTTTTGCACTTGTGGATGGGCATATGCTTTGCTGGGTAAAAAAATCTACCGGGATGGCAAAGCCCAAAGAGCGGTGCTGAATGGAGTTAGATCCAGTTGATCCAGTAGATCCAAAGACATTTTGAAGACTAATGCTAAGTTGGACATACCATATTTACTTGAAAGATGAGCTATCCTGGGACAGCATAAGCATCTTGTTTCTCTAACTGCAATTCCCTTTCTGTAACATCTTGGTGAACGTCTGACAGTTGCCCCTTTCTTTTTTCTACTTTATTGCACTGACTTGTAATACAGTAGACCCAGTGATCATGAAACTGATCCAGTTTTTGTTCACAGTGTGGTCACCAGCTCTATACTTTGGGAGGTATATAATCAAAGTGTTTAGCAATGTCACCACCAACTAATAAGAAAGAAACACAAGCTTTCTTGGGTGTTGTGGGGTTCTGGAGGATGCACATCCCAAATTACATTTCGACTGCAAGCCCTCTCTATCATGTGACTTGGAAGAAGAATGATTTTAAGTGGGACCCTGAGCAACAACAAGCCTTTGAGCAAATTAAAAGAGAGATAGTTCATACAGTAGCCCTTGGACCAGGCTGGAGTGGGCCAGATGTTAAAAATGTACTCTGCACTGTACTCTGCACTGTACTCTACACTGCAGCCAGGAAGAACGGTCCTACCTAGAGACTCTGGCAGAAAGCTCCAGGGGAGACTTGAGGTCAACCCCTAGGCTTTTGGAATTGGGGATACAGAGGATCTGAGGCCAGCTACACTCCAACTAAAAAAGAGATACTGGCAGCCTATGAAGGGGTTCAAGCTGCTTCGGAAGTTATAGGCACTGAGGCACAGCTCCTCCTGGTACCCAGGTTGCCTGTGCTGGGCTGGATGTGCAAAGGCAGGGTCTCCTCTACACATCATGCAACTGATGCTACATGGAGTAAGTGGGTAGCACTAATTACACAATGAGCTTGAATAGGAAATTCCAGTCATCCAGGAATTCTAGAAGTCATCATGGACTGGCCAGAGGGCAAAGATTTTGGAATGTCACCAGAGGAGGAG
>JASSUY010020584.1:11677-25670 GCA_032466535.1 Forpus xanthops
TGGCAGAGCATGAAACTCAGAAAGTCCTTGTCCAGCCTAAACATTCTAAGCCATAACTATAAACACTGGTGTTATCAACACTGTTCCCAAGCCGAAAATCCAAAACATAGTGCTGCACCAGCTACTACTTAAAGAAGAAAGACTGCTGCTGCTGCTGAACCCATGACATGTTGTTTGACCCATAACAGACAACTGAATGCTGAAGCAGAGATACACAGTTATGCTTATGCTATATTCTTAATTGCTCAGCACTAACTGATTTATGTAACTCATCATTCTTGTGGTTCTATTACAAACCAAACATAAGCATCTGATTTACTGTTGTCACATGCTCTACAGCTTCTTAGATTCATCTTTACACTCTTATGTACAAAGAGCCACTACAATTACAGTAGATGCAATCTGTTAACAACAGGGCAACTGAAGTCATGTTATTGCAGCAAACAGCATCTATTATAAAAGCAGGAAAAGATTCTTGGAAAAAGTGACTCTCGCCAAATTCTGACACTTGTGGAGGTAAATTCCATGCAGTGGTACACACATGTACTGTAGACATATATTTCTTCCCCACCTCAAATATAAAATTCTCTTACCAGGGCAACAGAAGAGATGCTGCAATGCTCAGACCAGAGACAAAGGCCACGAAGTAAGCCAGGATGAGGTTTGGAATGGTGACCAGCATGACTGCAAAAGGAGTCATCCACTGAGGGAGAAGAGAAACAGTATGTCTGACTTAACAGTATGAACTGCTCAATGGTATACAGATTCTTTCTGTCAAAATACAAGACTGTGTTATAAAGCAGTTCACACGCAACAATGCCTAATACTTCAGTATTTTGGAGATCCCTGAACCAATCTGTATTCACCTATCCAAAACAAACAGAAAAAAACAGGAAAAAACATTGCAGTGCTTTTTCTGTCAGCAGTATTAGGGCTATAACTGCACTAGTTAAATAGTTCTGAGAGCTTATTTATCAGTCACGAAGCCAACTGGCAGACCCTGGCCACATTCATAAGCCTAAACATTCATAGCCTCCAAAAGAAGTGTTGCCATATAAATACTTTGTGAAGAGCACTTAAACAGGCAGGTTCTCAGCCTGTAGTCAGATTCTTCTTGGGAGTTGGCTTATCAGTTTGTGCTTAGATATTTCTGCCAATTTAGTAACAGAGATGGCCAAACACCAATTTCTATTCTAGGCCAGTGGAACTATTTCATTTACTATCAGAGACAAAACCTTGAAACATCATCACACTGCATTTCAAGGGGAGGGGCAGGGGCTCAATAGTAATTTTAAACTGTAAATATCGCATTTTGCAGATAACTTGGGTCTTGAATGAAGAGGCTGCTTACACATTTGTTTCCAAAGACCACAGTAAAGCAATCAAAGTACTTGGTAATAACTAAAAGCAAGAAGGCAGTGTGGTTTACTCCCATTCCGTACAGCTAGATATGCCACCAGATTTCCCCAACTTCAGCTTGAAGCAATCGGCTTACAGGAGTGAAAATCCACTTTTAAATGCTGATTGAATGCACACAGCCCAGCTGTCCTGTACATGCTCCATCTCCCATGCCTGTGAACCATGGGCACAGCACACATAGAATTCAGAACCAGGGGCTTATCTACAGGGTTTTTTTAATGATGGGGGATTAGTTTAACATTAAGTGTTCCAATCCTCTATACTTGCAGTTTGGGAGCTGAAGGTACGAAAAGAGCTTTCACAGGCAGTGATTCCCCTAAGCGCTGCTATTTACAGTACTGTATGGTAAGTGATTCTGAGAGTCCTGGAGTCTAATCCATTATGTTTATGTTTTAAATGCATTTCCCATCTAAAGCATTTGATCCTAACCTAAGGAGGCAGAAAATAACCTTTCCTGACTGCAGGTTCCCAGCACAGACAGATAATTCTTGCATTAGCCCAATGTTGTAGCAAAATCATTATTTCACCACAAGAGAGCACTCCATCAACACAAGATTTTATGTTTCCTATAAGCAATTTTATGACAGTCTTATGCTCCACATGGGGCACCCACCCAGAAAACAAAGCACTTAAACAAAAGTCTAGATTGATAATAATAATCATTGTAAGTGTAATTTTCTATTGAAAGAGAAGCACGGCTCAGAGGACTGAGGCTTCAATGCCCTAAAGTCTCACTCATGCAATGGTAGCAGAATCACTGGGGCAGTGCTCCTGCTGCAATAAACAGCTAATGCATCTCCTTCTTCTCTATTTGCAGAGCAAGCACTCCATTATTTGCACTCTGCTCTCTAGTCACAGAGCTGCTACTCTCCAAGTCATAAACAATATCCTACAGTCATCATGTGTCTTCTATCCATTTCCTAACAGCACTATGGAAAGTGACTCTTTTGGGATGCTGAAGGTACTACTGGCCTGGGCAGCAGCATGTTACAAAGGGAAAATCAGGAAAAGGTGCAGCTAAAATGTGAACTGAAATGTGAATGGGAGAGGGGAAAAGGGATTGCACAGCTACGATTTATCCAAGGACGTGCCTCCATGCTGCACAGTGCTGACAGATGGCAAATAAACAACAGTGTATATGTGGGAAGGTGAAAAGAGTAGTGGTCATTTTGGATTTGTTTTTATTTTTTACTAAATCCTCCCAAATCTACAGTCAAAAGCTATTATTGGCTAGGATGGGAGCTAGAGTTGTGAGAGAGCGTGATCTTCCACTTTTAGACACCTTGCCAGAACCATGAGCCAAAAAGCTGCCACACTTCTTAAAATTTCCCACTACTTTACCTCCAGTTACCAGCCGACAGACTTACTGATTTTAAGTTCAATGTTTGCACCATAATGGCAGAGCAGACAATCTAAATGAACATAGCACACGGAAGCAGAAGAGAATAATCCTGTGCACCTGATCATGGGAAGAATGCTATCAAGGACCCTGCTTGTGTATGACCCAGTACTTCTAGAAAGTCTAAGCTTTAAACTTCTGGGAAATCTAGATATTTAGTCAGTACTTAGACTGTTGGTCATCTCTTGTGGAGGAATGAATAAAAAGGGAGTATGAGGCATGGAAGGAAGCCAAGATTCTTGTTGCTTATCTACCCTGCCTTTTATACTCTGTAATGGGTCTCTTCAACATACAACCACTTTAACAGGAAAAATTAGTCTGGAACAGTGTGATTTTTCTTTTGCCTTATTTTTTTTTCCCAGGAAACTGAGTTTCAAATTATATCTTCACCCTGATAGCTGAGTGAAGTTTTGCAAAAAAAAACAACACTGCTTTCTGCCCTGTCCCCTTTCTTTCCAGAAGGACATCCCCCAGTGACAAAAGTAGGAGCCTTAAATGATGTGACTTTATTTCACAGTGAGAGGACAGGTTAGTTGTACCAATCACACAAGGTGGTAGTACAGAATGCCCTTGTGCTGCACTGCCAGACACAAAATCCATCGCTGAGCACAGAGTCCCTTGAGAAACATTTACAAGGTGAAATAGAGAGATGGCTTTTTTCAGTCCAGCCCCCACTTACACCATAATACAGTCAACCAACTGGACTGTAAAATTAAGTTAAACCATGTTTACAGAGGTGCTGACAAGCTTTCCAGCCATGTTCAACTAAATTTACAGAGCCAAGTTGGTTGAAGAAAGCTTATTTTGTAGCTAAGTAGACAGAGAAGATTTCCTACAGAGGAAGTCTGCATTCCCTGGTCCAGACAGTGGTCCAGTACTGCTTTAGGCAATTCTCTTTGCTCAAGAAATGAGGATGGGACTTGGATTCCAGATGCCTACTTCAAAACACATAATGTTCCAATATTTGGAGCTTGGGTTTGAAAGTTACTTCTGACTCTTTGGAAGTAATTCCAACACACAGAGCTTTATTTCAAAAATTGTAACTGTTCAATTATATCCAATAATTCTCACCAGACCTAAATTTTTCTGCTTTGTTCAGATTTTGACATACAGCTTCAGGCTGGATTTTCCAAGTCCTCATGCTTTGTTGTGCACAAGGCAGACAATTTTTCTTTCCTCTTTCATAAGTAATTGAAAGTAAACGGGAAAAATAGGGAGGCAGAGGCCTACACAATGACTCACTGAGGATGATGACAGAAAATTACTGCTGTCTGCACTAAGCGAAGGACTTAATCCATCAGAGATGAGGTCAGGCTCACTGAGCTGTCTTTGCAGAGCTGTGTAATAGCTAAACCAGACTTCTTTTCTCAGGTAGGTCACCTATTTCTTTACTTCACTAATAACTGTCCATGTCCATCTCTGTTCAGAGGGATGTAGACACCCCTTCCTTCTCATGTTTCTGGTGAAGGATGAGTAACAGACTTCTGTCTCCTCCTCTGCCACTGGATTACAGATGTGGTTAACTCAACACTGTACACAAAGACAAAACAAGCCTTGTACAACAGATAACTTATAAATTCAGATTTGTGCTGCCTCACATTGAAAACCTCACTGGGGTTCACTTCTGAGTACAGACAAATGCAGAGCTTGCAAAGATTCTTAAATACACTGGAGCCTCCCTTCAGCAACAATCTATTTCTCAAAAGTTTCTCTTGGAAACTTGGAATCTGTCTGAAATTTGGTACAATGATTTAAAACTAACTCTGAAACTGAGCAAACTTCATGTAGCTTGGGGTTTTAAACACTTGAAAGAGCTCCTGAAGTAGCTCCAGTTGTCAACTGAAGTGAGCACAAGCAGATTTTTCTTCCAAAAGATTCACTTACCGCAATCCCAAATGCTGCACACTTCTTGCCAAATCGCTGCAGAATCTTCTGCCAGAAGGGAATGCTCACAGCTGCTGATACCTGTAGAGGACAAAAAACCATACCTCATGATGCTTACTGCCATGGTTGTCTTCAGCTGTAGAGCTCACAGACACCTTTTTGTCTAATACATTACAGCCTGAAAGGAAGGTGCACTTGCAGATTCCTGTTTCTCCTCATCCTTTGAGTGTTTGGGTTTTTTTGTTGTTATTGTTGTTTATTATTCACTATTATATGTTACAAACAAAAAAAACCTCAGAGAGTTTTCCATGTCCAAATACCAGAAGGTAGTGTCCTAAAATTTTCTTTTCTTAATGTAAGCCACCACAGAGTCATTGAAGTTCAAGTACATTGCAAACAGTTATATTTCATGCTAATGTGTTTTGCCTCATTCTCTGGACCTCATAAATGATAAGTAAATTCAGCTCTACCCCACCATACAGGAAAAAAGCTGAAGCACAACATACACTTAAGATATATTTATAGTACATACCACATACAACATGTCTCTTCTTAGGAATAACCTCTAAGAGAATTAACCGCCTACTTTCCGTTGCTTGCCAATAGCTGCTTACCATTTCATGCACTCTAATACTCACCCAGTAGCAGCAACAACCACTTACAATAACAAGGCAACACAGTAACAATGCACCGAAGTATTGCTACTAATGACAGTCTTACAATTTAACTAAATTCAAATGTTATCTCATTGTTACAGTCAGATTCCACTCTACTGACTTTAACTCTGCTGTCTCTTGTCTCTCTGCTTGGTGTCCACTACTTGCAGAGCCTCAAGATGCCCCACAGTCATCCCCTTCTCTCCAACATTTTGGTTTTAATCACAGGAAAAGATCTGTCTTATAACATGGGAAAGGAAGAATAAAAAAAGGGTAGAAAAGGTGGGAGGCTGGGAAAAAGAAGTAGAAATGAAGTTTCCCAAACATGGTTCTACAATTATCTCTGCCAAATGGGTTAGAAATCATGTAACAGCTTCCTTGAAAATGACTGCTGCCATATTCTACATGGTAGAGAAATTCTCTACAGAATATTTCAAAATTGCAGTACATGCATATCCTAGGAATTATGCAACTTTAAATGTTATACTTGTGTTAAAAGGGCTTTGGTCAGAAGCATGACAATGGAAGTTTTCAAGTAGTACTGCTTATAATCATAATGTAAATCATGCAATACAGGAGCAGTGTGTAACTGAATTATAAATATCACCTAAGCAAGCAGATTTCTACCTCTGCAAGAAAAAAAGGTGTTCTGAAAGGATCTTTTTATCACACTGCCAACTACTCTGGAGAGGAATCTTCGTTTCTCTGGATATTTCAAATATTTACCCTTGCAAGCTGCCTAGCCCAGAAGGTTCATATGTACGAACACACAAACTTAAAGTTGTTTAATCTTCAACATATCAGACTGCAAAAAAGGAAAAGGAGCTAAAATTCCAGACTTCCTTTCTGGCAGCAGCTTTTGCCCTTTATAGGAGCAGAAAGTGACTGACAGGTAAAAGCAGCAAGGAATAAATGAAAAGCTTCAAAGCATTAATTTTTTAGAAGTACAGCAAGGAACACCACCTTTATTCCAAACTGGCAAAGCAAAAGATGGTGTAGCTTCTCAACAGCTCTGTCTGTTGAGACAGAAAAAGACACAAAACTCTTCCTGTCTTCATTATTTTTGTGCCAGAAACCAGTGAGAACCAGCTACCAAATAAAAATACAGGACAGAGAAGTGCAACTCACCAAGATGGTCACCACCAAATACTGGAAGTGACTGCGAAGATCAGCAGCATGAGTGCAGAATAGAACAAAGTTGCTCTGCTCCAACTGTTGAAAACATTTGGTGACCACCAAAAAAGACAGGAAAATTAAAAAAGACAAAAATGATGTCACACTCTATTCCAGCCAAACACAGTTGGTAACTCTTGTTAAATGTAGGATTTGGGAGTCTCATTCTTCCTGCATTTTGCAACAACATAAAAAACCAACAAATTTCCTCCTATCACTGGAGTAACATGCCGATTGTATTGTGGCAAGCGAGAGGTAAACCGTGCACCTAATACAGACATAAAAATGAACAAAACAGGAACTGCTTTATGAGAGGATTCTAACTAAAGCCTTTATTCCCTGTGTTGCAATTGCTTTGTGGTGTTATCACAGCCACAGCTGCAGACTACTGCAAGAAATCGTCCTTCCTTTTCCATAGCAATGTTATAAATCTTTCACCAGGGATTTTGACTTCAAAAAAGTTACTCTTCAGCTGAAATTATGCTCTTGCCAGCTTCCTGTGGTAAAGCAGCTAACTGCTGGGTTTGGCTATGGATGTAGCTTTGGGTCAGGTATCTCGCATTCAAATACTCATTTGGATGGAAGATCTAGCTGCTCTGTGTTATAACACAAGAAGCCACTGCCACCATGCTTTTGCAGAACTCAAAGGGGTTCTGAACATGAGAATATGGCTCAGGCCCACCAGCAGCAATTCTGCAGAAGTGGAGTGGCAGAGGAGGATTTAATACTCATGCTACAGCACTACAATTAACTCTTGTTCCTTAGTTCACTTGTAGATTAAAAGTGGCAAATAATCTGTATACAAATGAGGATAAAAGTTACATCCCTTTTCCATTGCCACCAAAGCTGTCCCCTATTTGTAACCTAGTTTACACTGCCTTCATTTTAGATGTAGAATATCACACCATGGGATCATGGCTACTGCATCTTTTACCTGCCCTATTCCTTTGTTCACCAATAATCTACTAACTGAATTCTGCAAAGCCAGTGTCCTGCCTTGAAAAACAATGGCTGCACTGGAGCGATAGAGCTTCCAGCTTCTTCCTCCCCTCACACCTTGCTTTCATTTTGCTCAAAAAGAAAAACAAAGAGATATGGACAGCCAGGAGATCTTTTCCTCTCTAGGTCAAGAAGTAACTGGCTGCCATCAACCAAATATGCACTGTTTCCTTACTGACTGAGTGGATGCTGGAAGGATCTGGACCATAAGGGATCTTTCATCTTCTCCTTATCTCTGCTTTTGCTTGCTGTGCCTGCAGCTCCCAGATGTAAGCAGAAATGCTTCTGCTATTGTTTCTCACCCCTGGGCCTTCCAGCAAGGACTGACAGATGCTGTACAGGACAGCCTACTAACTATGCCCAAATCCAGGCCAACCTGAAACTTCCACACTTTTTTGGGAAACAGCCTTTTAAACAGCCCTTCCAAGAAATTTACTAATTCACCAGGACTGCTGGCGAATACAGTGCTGCTCTCCTACATGCCCTGTTCTTACCCTCTGTCCTGATATTCACTCAATCAATGGCTCATGTGACTAAGAATTTGTTGGCAAAAATGCATTTGTGTTTCAAAATAAAGACATCTTCAACTGATATGTATAGATTCACATTAAAACAATGTATTTACTGATTTGATCATAGCTCAAAAATCAAGCTTTAAAAGGACTGCTGGGCTATGGGGATTAAGGGGTTTCTTACTGAGTGGCTCTAAGTTTTTCTGCAGCTTCTCTTTATGGGAAGATGTATTACCTCTTTTTGCAAGAGCCACATTTGAAAATTAGCTCTATCTAGTCCTGAGACAGGTAAGACCTCCTGCCTCTGAACTTCATCTTATCTTAATCTGACCTAATGCCTTCTATAATAAAGAATCCATACGAACCAGTTCAGCCACTATCTGAGAACAGGTACCTATACAAAGGAAAGGGGCAATGGTTTTAAGGGGCACACACTATAGAGAAGAACAGAGAGAAGAGAAAAAGTGTTCTCCAAGCAGCTGAAACTGCAGGAGACTGGATGGATAACATATAATGACCCATTCTGGGTCACTAGGACTAGTTCCTCACCTTTTATGGAGGGAAAAAAAAAAACCAACAAACCATCTTTAAATAGTCAAGGCTTTGTTTTGCTTATCCTTTGAAAGAACCATCTCCAGCTGCACAGGAACCCAAGCACCAAGAAAAGGACTCTGGTTCCCGACTGATTTGTAACAGAAGGCACCACCCCCCAGATCACCACCTCCAGACACCAGCCAAAGGTTATTTGCGTTTTAGCTGCCACAGACTCTTCCATGCTGAGGCTGGAATGAGACCAAGACACAGACTTAGAGAGCCTGAAAGTTACCTGAACTGCTGTTGAGATGAGAAGAAATGAAGCTGTAAGCTTCATGTATGGACCGTGCTTCATGGTGAGTCCAAGCCCCTTACAAAAAGGTATTGCTCTGTCTGAATTTAAAGCATAAGGATCTAAGAGAAGCAAAATACATAAAATAACAATATTTTCTGGAGATGAATATGAAATAATTATTATTAAAGCTAGGCAAATTTAAATATATCTTACCATCTTTTTCCTTTACTCCAAGAAAAAGAATGAGAATTCCAAGAAGATACACACCTCCAATAACTCCTGCTGCAATCATATAAACTTTTGCCTTTGAAAAGAAAAAAGGCGTATTTGAAATTGTGACAGAAGAATGACAAGACATTATGGAAATCGCAGCCTCTTTCTGGTGAGCCATCTGCAAATGAAGAAATGCCTCTCTACGACAGCCAATTGCCTGTGTTTTACCTCTCTGAAAAATGTTCCCTTCTGCAGGTCATTTATAAACAACACACACTTTAGGATAAATCCAAGGCACATAAGCATAGATTTATCACAAAACAAAAAAAAAGAAGCCATGGGACTACCTATAGACACAAACAGATTTATCAAAAATGTGCAGCACCAGTGGAGTGATTCTAATTGTTAGTAAATCCAGCTGAGCCAGTTACATAGACTACAATCTGTATCTTCATTCTAGGTGGGAAAGGCCCCAAAACATAATTAGTACAGTTACTGTATTATGTATAAAAGAATAATGAGAAAACTTCTTTTAGGCTCTAATAAATTTTACAAATCACACCAATTCACAATTCCGGCCAATGTTCTGAGAATATGGTTACTTGCATGCTTGTTACCCCAGCTACTTAGTGAAATACTCATGCATATTTAGGAATCTTGTTTACTGCTGCTGAAGAGCGGAAATAGGAGATATTCAACTACAACAAGCAGAGCACAAATATGTACATCTCAGTTTGCACCATGCAACTAAGGTTAGACTCAGGTCAAGGAATCTTCTTCATGGGAATCTTATGTATCAGTATATGCACTGACAGAGAATTAGATAAAAATATAAAACCACTGAACCTTGTAACTGGTAAAAATGGAACTAACAAACTGATGAATTCACAAGTGACACAGAAAAAAATCAAACCAGCATACACGGTAGTTGTTTGATTCAGGCCCTATTTCAAGATCACTGGAAACAATGGAAGATTATCAAATTGTGTTCACTGAAGTTTGGATCAGCTTTTAGGATTTCCTCATAGATATAAAATCTTCTCTGTTTCTCAAAAAATAGCAAACTGAAGCATGAAGAGATTAAATTACTTGTGCAGGATTACAGGAGAAATCTGCTGTGGAAAATGAAATAAACAAGCATGGTTCTTTAGGTTCATTCCATGTGTTAAACACTGAGCACTGCTCTCACTAATTGCCCGTTAGAAACCATTTACTTTCAACAGCGTTTTGCACCTTCACAAGAATATAGAATCCAAGCAGCCTTCCAGTTTCATTCATACAACAGCCATTAATCTTTAGAGGAGAACTCCAGTAACAACTCCTTTGAAAAGCAGTGATGCTTATCTGAAAAATCCTACTACAGCCACCATTCTTTCACAGAATCACAGAATTATTTGGGTTGGATGGGACATTTAAAGATCATCTTCCAAACCCCCTGCCATGGGCAAGGATATTTTCCACTAGAGCAGGCTGCACAAAGCCCCATCCAGCTTGGCCTTGAATGCTGCCAGGGATGAGGCAGACACAACTTCCTTGGGCCACCTGCGCCAGTGCCTCACCACCCTCACAATGGACAATTTCTTCATAATATCTAATCTAAATCTCCCCTCTTTCAGTTTAAAGCCACTGCCCTTTGTCTTGTCACTACAGGCCATCATAAAAAGTCTTTTTCCATTTTTCTTTAAGTCCTCTTTACAAATTGAAAGGTCACAATATTCTCCCCAGAGTCTTCTCTTCTCCAGCCTGAACAACCCCAGCTCTCTCAGCTGTCCTTTGCAGGAGAGGTGCTCCTGCTCTCTGATCATTTTCAAGGCCCTTCTCGAGATCTGCTCTAACAGGCTCACATTTTTCTTATGCTGTGGACCCCAGAACTGAATGCAGCATTCCTGGCAGGGTAAAGTAAGCTTTTCTTACTAAGCTTCTATTTTAAACTGTGAATCAGCCCATAGTGAAAACAAAGGATGGCCATGTACCTCCTAGCTACTTTACAGTCTGGCATCTTCAGCAAAGCTCATCATTGTAAATCTGCTGCCACCATAGACAAGCGGTTGCAGAGACAACAGACGGGAAGTCTTATTCACAACAAGGTCTTTGTCTCAGCTCCAGCGTTACTGATTTCAAGGAAGTCATGTTTATTTTCATCAGGCTGGATGATATGATATGGTATTACAGACATTCCACCCCCCCTCTTCCGTAAGAGATTTTAGTGTGCTCCCATAGATGCTTACTTGATGAGACAGGGGATCTAAAGGGTCTGGAAAGCTGGAACTGTCATGCCAGGAGTCAGTTGTGTTTACTGGGGGATTCAAAGTGCAGTGATGAGAGACATGAGCACTGGCTACGATCTGCCCCTGAACTGCAGCTCCAATCAGGGTCCCAAGCACTTCCATGGTCATTCCTAAAGAAGTAAGCACAAATGTGCACTGAGCATGAAATCTGTTTCCTTCGCAGCCCGCAAGCTTGCTCATATGTCCCACTGAAAAGAAACCTCATCAAACCATTTTCTTTTACAGAAAGCAACCAGAAAATGTAATACCAAGAACACCTGCACAGAAGATGGTCAGTAACAGAACAGTTTCAAGGAAAAAGAATTTTGTAATCTATTTTCTGATCAGCTTTTAGAAGTCTGCATGGAAGAGCTGCTTTTATTCAAGCTGCATGATGGATACAGCTGAGATTAAGAGCCACAAGTGGACAACACAGGAGCCTTTCATCTCGAAGACCAGAGCAGACTACAGTTTAAATGTTAAACGCCACTCTTCCGAAGCAGGACTAGGAGCCATGACATCAGGCTTTTCATCTTAAGCTTGATGGTAACTTGCGAAACATTTTTCAAGTCACTTATCTGATCAGACCTATAGGCTCTTCAAACTGTAAAATAAAACAGCACTTACCTCAGGCTTATGTTGGAAGTAATACAGCTGCCAAGCTCTTGAAAACAGCAGATGCTGCTCTTAACTAAGGCCAGAAAAAGGCAGAACTAGCTACCTTAGCCTCAGAGAATTATACAGACCACTACCACTCCAAGCACCATAAGAATAAGGGATCATCTAAAAAAAACAACCAAAGCCTCCATTTGGGAAAGCAAAGATCTGACCATGGACATCCAGTTCATGCTTCATGTACTCAAAAATCAGTCAACAACGTGGCTAGTTGTTACAGCTCCATTGCAGGCAACTGGTGAGTAAGCTGGGTTCTAGCCCCTTCTCACCCTGAGGGATTTCAAGCCTGCCACTACTATTTCCATGCAATGTGGCCATACCCAGCATCCCCATGGCAGGGAGATAAACCAGATTCCTGTTCTGCCTCCAGGCACTATTTACACATTTTGCTTAAAGATACATGGGGTTGAATATATTAACAGATTAGGAATAGGGACTGTGACTCCCTGATTATGATGGAATGTTCTTCTCATTCACCTAAACATCAGGCTTTTTTCTACTTAGAATCATAGAATAGTTAGGGTTGGAAAGGACCTTAAGAACATCTTGTTTGAACCCCCCTGTCATGGGCAGGGACACCTCTCACTAAACCATGTCACACAAGGCTATGTCCAGCCCGACCTTGAACACTGCCAGCAATGGAGCATTCGCAACTTCTCATTCCAGTGCCTCACCACCCTTACATTAAAGAATTTCTTCATCATATCCAATCTAAATTTCCCCTGTTTAAGTTTGACTCTCAGTGTCTCTAGAGGCTCCATGTTCTTTCTCAGAAGCACCATGGGGGATTTTGACAGGTGAGTTCCGTAGCAGGTTGTGTCTGGGTGGTTATCATACTTGCCCTGGAACTGACAGAAGTTTCAAAAGCTCCTAGATTCAGGTTTATTCAAGTCCCTGCTCTATAGCAGACTTCCCTGGTGACCTTGGGCACATGCCTTTTTGTGTATCCCTGTGAAGAAATCAAAATACTTCTCCACCTAATGGGAGAGCAATGCACACATACTGTGAGGTGTTCAGACAGTGCAGTAACAAGGGCTGTACGTAGCTATGGAAGATCAAGTAAAGAAAATGGAAGAGAGGGTCCTTAGGAGACTTTGATCATTTAAACCATTGCTAATATGCTCCCAAATAGAAAATGTCTATTAATAGAAAATTTGAGGCTTCATGTAATATTGAAACCAATGGGAAGTAAAAATACCCCATCTTCTTCCCCGAACTTCACATTCAGTCTTACTGGCAGTATTACAGTTCAGTCCGTACTCACAAAAATGCTGGTAGACAGTAGAAATCCTGACCTCAACCTTATCTGACAGTCTCAATTGGGCCTTGCAGAGCCTCAAAACTGTTGACTACTAAGTGCAAAGGCAATGTACCCAAGTAACACCTTTCATTCAAAACACCACTTACACATCCATAATTTTAATTAGGGCTCTATATCTGCATTTTACCAAGCACTTGCATAGAATAAAACTCAGAAGCATCATTAGAGAGTATAACCACTATGAAACCTTACTTTCTAAGAAGTAGCAAGAACTGAGGAACAGATACATTTGAAAGTTCTTACGTGCTCAGAATTTAGAACTTACTACTTTCCACCCTAGCCAAGAAAGCTGATGTTTCAGAAAGCAGACTGTACCTTGAAGTAGGTTATATCTTGCCTAGAAGGTAAGTAGGATTTATGGTAAAGCAACTTAGGAGTGACAGTGAGAAGCAAGACAAAATTTGTACTGAGCAGTTCTGCTTGTCTCCAGCAGAGGGTAATGGATCCTTTGGTCCCCAGCCTTTTTTTTTCTAGAGCAAGCTTCATATTACACAGCTGGTTTTCTTTAAAGAGTTGAAGAAATGCCTGAACAACAGACTGCATCCAAGAAAGCCTATCAACAAGAATTCTCTATGAAACCCAGAGAGAGGCAAAGTATTTAAGCAAAACACGTGCTTAAAAAAAAAAAAGGGGGGGGGGGAGACTA
>JASSUY010020585.1:7518-35563 GCA_032466535.1 Forpus xanthops
GAATGGGTTGCCCAGGGAAGTTGTGAATGCTCCATTGCTGGCGGTGTTCAAGGCCAGGTTGGACATAGCCTTGTGTGTCATGGTTTAGTATGAGGTGTCCCTGCCCATGGCAAGGGGTTTGGAACTAGATGATCTTAAGGTCCTTTCTAACCTTAACTATTCTATGATTCTATTCTATGTTTTAAAACCATTTCAGTAAGAGGCTTCTGAATTTGACCCATTTGCACCTACTAAAAATAAGGGTAGCTACTCAAGTGGCTGGAGGTTGAAGCTGGTGGTAACATATTTTTTTCCTCTTCTGATAATCACCAATGCAGAGTGCACCAGAAATGAATTAAAATACTGAAAATAGAATAAAGTGCCCTCCTTAACTGTGCTGAAGACTGAATCATGTCAATTTCTAAATTGATGGAGAACTTCCTAGGCCATACACTGTCTTCTGTCCAATAAAGATACCTCTGTAGAATTGGTTTAACAACTAGAATTTCAAGACTTGGATGTAGAGAAAATTGAAAACCAGCATAAGCTGGGCAACCCCTGAAATTCATGCAGTTACACTGGCATGAAGGGACTGACTTCATTGTGCAACATGATGCAGGTCAGACAGCCAATTCTGCCTTTTGAAGGCAAAATGGCCCAAGATCACTGGGAGCCACCAGCACACAAAGGGTTTGAGTTTCACTCAGCATGTATGGGGTGATTCAGTGAATATAAGGAACTGACCTGACAATAGCCAGTCTCATAGGAAGGCAAGGAAGAGAGCCTTTATTAATTAATATTAAAAGGCAGTATACAATTAGTTGAGAACTGTGGTAATTTGCAGGTCTGTACCTACCTCCTCTATACCACAGACACTTTTTTGCTGAGTGCATCTGCATTTCTCATTGAATCGGAACAAACCCTACATTTACCCAGACATTCTGACTGAAATGGAACTTAATTCATGGACACTGGAGATAGCTGTCAAAGGAGAGTTCTCCTGCATATTTGCACATTATTGTAAAATAGTCAGTGTTTTCTGGACAGAAATTCTCTGCTGTATTCCGTAAGCCTTTTGGTAAATGTATGAAGGACAGCTTTTCTAGTAAATTAGAACAGATCCAATATATTTTCTCTCCATATACAGAATCAGAGTAACAGTATACTCAGTCTTAATTGTCTTTAAGGGACAGGCAAAGAAAAAGCAACAGCACAGCTGTCACTGAAATAGTCATCTCCTATGATTAAATGCACTGGCTTCAGTAGGGCTAAGCCTCTCTTGCCATGAGCAACATCAGCATTCACAGCAGTCTGCTAACTGCCAGGCTCATGTTTTGCATACTTCTGTGGGTAAAGGAGATGAAACATTAAGTCTTTATCACTACTTTTTCATTCTGCCTTTTAGTAAGAGCTGATTTACTAATCAATATTTCCAGAAATGAGCAGTGTTAAAAAATACTTCTGATTAAGCAGTTGTACTGCTAGTGGATTTTAAAAACACATGTTTAAACGTTAGAGACAGTCTGTTAAATTTCAGTAGCGAGTATGCTTTATTATGCTATAGGACTCACTTTGGACTTTGCAAGTACAGTTTTCTGTCATCTTTTAATTAAGAGTCTTTTTGTAAAAGTATGATTTATTTCCAAGTGGAGGCAACAGACTATGTGAATAAAGCCTGCCTCCATCTCCATCAAGCAGCCCAAAGTTCCAGATGTTTTATCTGAGGAAGAAAAGCATTTTGGGTTGGTTTTTTTTCAGTTCTTAGTTGCAGTCCCCAGGCCAATATAAACCACTATATTGTCATCCAACAGAACAGTCAAATGGATAGTTAATGATTTTGATTTCATTGGGTTTTGATTTAATCAAGTGAATGATCAGAAAAAATATTTGCAAAATGGGTGCTAACAACTATATTCTCCAGTGTGATTCTAAAAAAGAAATTAAAGTTAAGACAAAGAGGCACAACACTGAGATACTGATGAACAGGGTTGTGTGCAGCCCTAACAATAAAAAAATTGGTTGGTCTACATGCCCTACAGGTAGGGCACAAGCCAGCTCCAAAGTTGACACCCTTGGCACCTTGCTGAGCTTGGTCTTCTAATTCCAGGCTCTCAGCAAAGCTTGGTCACAGCAACTACATCAAGGTAACATGCATTGTGGCAGGCAAGCCCAGCTCCCGGTGGCTGTAGCACCATCTTTGCCTGTCCTGCAGTAGCTATGTTGTGACACCCATCAATAGCTCACAGCTAGAGAGCTGGATCCCAGCCCTCCTGGAGGCAACAGTGGCGGCTGCATGGGGCATCAGCTCTGAAGACAGATGCTTTCTTTACAGGAACAGGAAAAATGGCACCACATCTGCTTTTCAGGCTCAGCACTTCCATTGCCAGCATGGCTCAAAAGCAGTGACATTTTAATTCAACAGGAGAAACTTGACAGCAGTACCTGGCAGGGATACTCTGCTACCTCTGCAGCTGGAGTAGTGACACACAGCACAGAGGCATCACATGAAAGAGGAAGCACAAGTCAGAGCCCTCAGTCTTCTCCTAGCATCCCTGATTGTTTTCAGACTAAAATCTAAGACCAAAATCTCAGCCCAGTAACTGCCTCACCCTCTGCGTTTTCTACAGTGGGACACTTGAGCACAGCCATAAAAAACACGTTTGCGTTGACAAGCTTGGCTCTGGTAGTTCAACAGTTCACCTTAAAATATGAAAACTTTCTTCTGCCAAAAGAAAAAAGACTGTCTGCATAAGTAAGCTTACTGGCAAGAGTTTTCTCCCACATTCTCTCTCTTCTGCTTAAAATATTATCTTATTACCAGTAGCCCCTAATACAGCTTCAGCTCTCAGATCCTTGAGAATTAAAATGGTGTAAGAAAGCACGCCACTGTGTCCTGAGGTACATGACGCTCATAGAATTAGTACAAATTTGTAACATCCTGTTTGTTTTCCTCACATTGCCAAACGTGTGTGTGTAACCCAGCTTTTGGTGTTTCACTTCTTGGCACCTTGTTAGCAACAATTGCAGCTCCCAGGAGGACCTAACAGCGTAGAGTCTCATACTAAGTCTATACAGAATGATTCTTTGTGGAATTTCAGACTTCACAGTACAAGCTATCAATAAAAAAAATCATAACTGCCACTGATTGCAGAAATCTTAATGCAGTTACTGTACAGGCAGGAATGTTAACTCTTTAAAGCCTCTTTATCTAATGTTCTCATTTCAAACCACATTTATCTCCCAATATCTCTGGGGTTCAGCAAGTCTTCTCTGAAGTAGCAATTAACCTTCCTTCCACCCTCCTCCCTCCCCAAAACCTATAAATACAGGCTTTTGTAACTTACCTCCCAAGCTACTATGAAATGCCTTTGTTTTTGAACACAGTAGAACAAAAAACAATGTTGCATTATTCAGTAGCCGTGGGAAATAGTTCTTTATTTGGATGCAATTAAACTTAAATGGTTAGTTCTGCTTTTTATCAAAAGCCTCTATGAAATATGTATAAACACAGCAATCTTTGCCTGCTCATTTATTCACTTTGAATAAGCTATGCAGAATTAAATTGAACTTTATTTCATTCTTGCTGTTAATAAGGTGGATAACTAGCTGGTAAGTTCTCAGGACATGTTACATGCTGTATTGATCTTGTTTCTTTAATCTACTTCCAGAAAAAAATGGGCAGGATTCTTCGGCTGACGGTAATTTCCCCTGCTAAAAGTGTAGCTCTGTGGACCAGCTGAAACTGGTGGATTTTTGGCCCCTCTAGTTCTCATGAAGTCAAAGGGCATTTTCTTATTGATGGTGACATCTGAGAGCCTGTGGCTAATTCTCATGGCATAAATCCACAGTGCTTTGGAAATCATAATTTAATCTGCAGCATTCCTTAAGCTTCCTTTCTGCCCAAGATTTTGGAGTGGAAGCAGATCTACCTGAGGTTTTCTGAGAAGTGTTACTGCAAGGAAGCTTTAGAGAAAACAGAGGAGGCTCCATAAGAGACAGCCTGAGAAGCCACCACCAGTTTGTTAGTGAAATCAGCATCCCAGGTACAAAACCCTCAGGCTACTCCAAGGTAGAGGTAAACTTGTACAGTCCAGCTTCATGACAGCAAATGCTTTAGGGGTCCACTTTGCACTGAATAAAACTCCAGTCCCCCCATCCATTTAAAGATCACTTACATTTTGGTTTAGAAAGAACCAGAAGCATTTTAATTTCATCATTTCCACCAAAAAAATTGACTATGTTTTCCTTAAAGGAAAACCAGGTTCATTTTCATCATATTTCTGAATGAAAGTTTATTCACAATGAGGAGAGTTTCTGTAGGATGGAAATGTTGAAGACTTTACAGTTCTACTTATTGGAACCATCAGATGGCTGAAGCCACAAAGTTATGAAAAAGATGAAGTTGCCTGGGCAACAATTTTTTCACAGTCAGCAGATCAGTCTCACAACTTATTTTTAGCTTTTCTCAAGGAGAGAAATACCATTGCAAAGGGATGTTGGCAACAAACAGAAAAATGTACTGTTCCTAGAAGTAGCAAAAATATTAGTTTCATTACACTGGTATGAAAGAAAATACCATCTATGCTTATGAAAAAAATCAAAACCCCAGGCTTTTAAAGTGAGAAGTCACAAAACACATCTGAAACACTCTGATTTTGAACCCAATTTGCATGAGCACAAAGTCAGCTACTTACACATCTAAATGGCTAGTTAAACATCTCAGAGATAAACATGCTTTCCCAAAGCAGAATCCAAAATCTGTTGCTAAATCCTACAAAGCAGCCATAATCTTTTATTTAGCATGTCCTTGAAATTTATATTCATATTATATGCATTTCAACATTTGTGTAAATATATTTGAGAATTTTCCACACTTCTCAAGCTGTCATGTATTTTATTTTAGTGCTTGTTTATGTGAAGTGACATTTAAAAAGAAATTAAACAGGAAAGAAATGTATACAATTGGTTATGATGCCCAAAGATAGCTTTTATTACCATTTATCCTTGTGGGCAGGAAAGTTTGCTCTGCAACTCAAAACTCAAATTTGCTCTAACAATGCATTTTGCACGCTGACATAACAATCTCTGCAGAAACAGTTCAAGTATGGGGGGGGGCAATAGGCAAAAAGTGTTTTCTGAAGAACCTAGGTTGTTATCCTTTGTTGAAGAGGTGTTATTTTTATCTCCATGGTAGTGTAACTCCCCAGTGATCAATAAGCCTGGTCTACAGACACACTGGAAACAGTGCTTGTCCCAGTTTTATGAATTATGCCTTATTTAGAAGTATACCTGAAATGCTTTTTTAAGAAGAGATGCTGAGAGCCACTTCCCAATTAGATTCAACTATTACCTCTAACCAGTAGAAGTTTTATTTCTTAGCTCAGTATAAACTTCTACTTGGAGTTTAAATGTGGAGGGATACACAGGTAGATGTTTTATTCCCTCTTAAACAACTAAGGCTAGTTTTAAAAAGATTTCTTGTAAATGCTATTCCAGGTGTGCTCTGAAACAAGTATGAGTGCTTTACACAATTAAACAGTTTTGTTCTTTCTACGCAGCTGCCAAAGCCCTCTGTCTTTCTGGACCTGTTGTGACTTGCTTATACGCAGGTTCTGCAGAGGAGGGATGCAGAAGGACAGCTGAAATGGCTTTTCAATTGCAGTTCTCTGGGAGAAGAATTTCCTGTCTTTGGAGGGGTTGAGAGCTGGATTGTGGGGCTGTCAGTGACACTATAACCCTGGACCAGGCATGCTGGCCTATCAGAAAGGTCTTAACAACCTAGAAAAAGCCCATGAGAGAAAATGCTGCCTGGAGGGAAAGGAAAAGTTACCCGTAGGTCCTGGGTCCCTTCTTTTCTCAGCTGTGTGCAAAATGAGGGTAACATATTGCCCACCATGTACTTCCTATTCCTGTACAATACAACCCATCTATGATAAGCAGATAGATGGGAGGAGAAGGAAAGATTAATTCAGGTATCAAGTGGCCAGCCCTTGGCCAAAACACACTACGTCATTCAGCATCTGTGCACACTGCCCCACTTTGTGAACCTTTCTCAGTTCTGTTGCATAACTCTACTGCATCATTAATTAATAACATGTACTAATCTGCACTTACACTCCCTTTGTACCCAGATGTTGATTTGACCCCCAGCTAGTAACTCATGTCTAGGTCGATATATCATCTGATAAACTCAGCCAGCTTTCCTCCTCTCAAACTGGAAATCTCAGGAGCATAAAGCATCTAGTACCTCAAATAATGAATCCCTGGGTATTTTTTGCATCCAGCTCCTATCTCTTATCTCTCCATAACTGGGACACACTATGACTTATATCCCCTTACCTGTCACCCTTAATTCTGGTCTGAATGTATGTGATTCAGTTGTATATTTCAGATGCTACCAGCATTTCAAAACCTAGTGCAATATGAAGGTTTCCTTAGCAACAGTCACTGTAGGAAGCCCTTTAAAGATAACTTTCCTGACTTGCCTAATTCTGCTTTTCAGAGATTTATACAGGTAGATCAGATATAAAGTTTGGACATAAACTTATAAAAGAGTAGCAGAAAAGTAAGTGTGTTGAGTTTGAATGCAAATAAATTATTTGTGAATATGCTCTCAAAACATATCTCTCATATAAGCTCATAGCAGTATATATCCAGCAAGTTGCACAAAAGAAAGCAGAAGAGGTAACTTTTATAAAAAGAATAGCCAAAAAAAAAAATCCCTCTCTTCCCAGAAAGCCCATTTGTGCAATCACATTTGATAGGAATGAGCCACACTATGTATTTATTATCTGTCATGTTAAGATAATTAAACAGCTGGTTTATGAACCATTGAACTAGTGTGTTGGTTGATTATGCTGTAGGCTTAGTTGCAATTCATACTCAAGTCCATCTTTCATAATAATCTAACAACGAGGTATCTATTATCATCTTTGAGAGTGTGGAAAATGCCAATGTTTCAGTAATGACTCCAGTAATATTTTATTTTATCTTTAATTATATCCCAAAAGCAAATCCAGCCAATATAGCTGCAGCAAAGACACCACTTGTTTATGGCACAGTAGCATACCATTAATCAATAGGCTCTGTGCAAGGAGATACCTCTTCTATGCTGAGCAAAACAGGAGTCTGATTTTACAGAAAGCATAAGCAATAAAATACCTACTACTAATATCTAACGTGATGATTCCCTTTTACTTGTGTATCGGCCACTGTGAAATACTACTAAAATAAGCTGTTTTCCAGCATGATGTAAATCAGCATTTCACTGGCAAGTCAAAAAAAGATCCTTATTTATGCAAGACCCTTTGCAGAAAGGTACTGTTTCAGGAAGAGGCAGCCATCATAAAATGTTTTTCTCAGTAAACAGAGCTGTAGTCCCTGATAAAGAATTATCCAGATGTCAAAGCAAGACAGAAGCATGGAGAGTGAAGTGAAGAATATGAAGCTTTGTTAATGGAAGGACCTCATTATAATTCTGCTCTCTTTGCTTGGGAGGCTGGCAAACCTTTCCTGCTGCTGCTAAGGTTTCTTTTCCCTAGCAGCCTATGGACAGTGCCCTCTCCCAGACCTCCTCTTAGCACACATTTTCATGCAAACCACTTAACAAACAAGAAATTTCTAGTTGATGAAACCCTAAACATAGTAGTAAAAAGTCTGTCCCCTTTTGCAGATCCTGATCTCTGCTCTGCCCTTCCAAGATCTCTTTGCATCTGCTTCTGAAGAAAGGGATTGAATCCAGCCAAGGCCACTGGCACTCCGTGTGCTGAAGCAAGTCAGCCCAGTCATGTATTCTGCTCTACAGATGCTGTGAGGCACCAACTGCCTGGATGAAAGAAAATTCTTAACCCCCCCTAACACTATAAAGAAGTCTTCAGGTATAATCAAAGCAGAATATTCCAGGAACAGTCAGAAATTTGTTCAAAACCACTTAGCAAATTCAGATTTCAAAATAAAGCATTGTTTGGGACAGGAGCCGCGTTTTGACATACGTTCATCACCTGTGCTAAAGAGCATCAGCTTCTGCATAGGACAAGCACATTGCTCTCAAATAAAACCTGCCCGTTTGATACAAGAGGGTCTGCCAAAGGGCCAGGCCTCTGCTGCTGTTCACATACCCTTTTTAAAGCCTACTTATCAAGAAACACAAGTAGATTATATAGATTCACTTTTTCAAAGTGGATGGAGAAAAGGCCTGCGAGTTTTGAAAGGTCAGTCATGATTATTGACTGCTTCATAACAGTACTAAAAGCCTTTTCATAGCAAAAGCACTTGATCACTGACAAAATATTGATTCAGGCACCAGAAAATACCACTATGTAGGACATGAAGAATATTGCAGCGCAGGAGAACTTAAACACACAAAGAACAATTCATAAAAGCTTTTCACAGTTAGCTTTAAAGAAAAACCATTATTAGCTATTTATTATTGTTAATTGCTAGCTGGACAAACCACTGCTGCATTATGTTGATTTTAAGGAGCAATATAAACACGTACTCATTTTTTTCCCCTCTATGCGGTTTGCCTTCTTTGACTTTTCCTTCTTAGAGAATCTGTTGCCTGGCTTGTGGCAACTGTGATATTCATGCCCAGAGGATTGCCTTCTCTCCATATCCATTCCTAAACAAAGCCTCATTCCTTAACCTTCTGCATCACATCCAAGGCATTTGGGTACACAACAGGATTAACTTGGAAAAACAAGACAGCACCTTTCAGATGAACATTTTCTGTTGTTCCAGGTCATTGTTGCAATAGGTATTTTATTAAAAATATTACAGGTGCTTATACTTGGGAATAAGTGGATAAACCTCAGTTACAGTCTACACTGTGACCTCACAAAACTTTGCAAGCCACAGATGTCAGCAGTTTTCTTGAGCATGCTAACACATATGCAAGTTTGCTTCAGGAAGGGGCATTTGAACGCAGTTGTAGACAGCGTATGAATATAAAAAGTGCCAAGTTCTACCTTGGGGGTAAGTTCATGGCTGCAATGGTAACATGGAAAGTCATTCTAGAGATATAGAAGTTGCTTGATCCAGGATTAAGATGTTACAATTCCTTCTCTTAGGTTTCTAAAGCTCAGGTGGCAAACACAGACAATTGAAGTCGTGCATCCTCTGAGTCTATGCCATAAGATGAACATACTATAAATAAGTTGCCCGATATCATGTTGCATTTTCTGGGGTTAAATCCTAGAAGAGGGGGTCAGTTGACTTCAAATAACATCAGTCAAAAAGAGGGAATTTCCTGAAAACAGAAATGAGCTATGGTGACAGCTGCATATACCGGGAGTGAGCTTCTTCTACAGCTTTAGTAGTAGAAAAAACTTTAAGAAACATCATAATGACTCTGAGAAACTTAATTTATGACAATGAATAAGCCATTAGCTTATCTTTTATTTGCTTTGAAGCTTCAGTAACACCTCCTGGTTTAGTATTTGCTATACAAGATACATCTTATTTTGATATTGATCAAGGTATATTCTCCAACATAGTATTATTCCTGCATGTGATGCTGATGTCCATCAACAAATGTTCAAAAGCTTCTTAAATCATCAAACAACAAATTTGAAAGTGTCTTTTGTATCAGAGTTTAGAATTCAAATATACAAATATCATTGGTTTTATTCCCTAATTAAAACAACTTCAGCAGCAGTGGAATAGTTATTTACTACCCACTGAAAACTCACAAAGTGTTGCTTAAAAATAAGCTCCAGTAATGCAGCTCAGTTGATTATTATCACACATTCTCTTCCCTACATTGCTGCAAGAGGCCGTTCAGGCTTTAGTGATAGGAGCCATGATTCACCAAGAGGCTGTCCTCATCTCCATTATTTTTGGGCAGAAATTCTCTTTTCCAAGACACAATTATACCTAAGGGCAGGATGCTTTTGCAAATACACACATATACTTTATCAGTGTACCACTATGGGAGAGACATGTGTTACTGATTGTAATAGTAGCAAAAGAATCTCATGTTATCATCAGACCACACTGGAACAAAAAGATCCCTTAAATCAATACCTAAATCCCAATGCACTTGATGCTATACTAGCGCATCCATTAGCACAGTCTTTAAAGATGTGACAATCTAGGTTGTGGGTTTTTTTTCTTTATGTATTCTGTCTGCTCTTCTACTTCTTCCATTACTGCCTTTTCCTTTTTGCCCCTTCTCTACTCAGCTTCACAAAAATGGACAATAAAACCAAAGAAAAACGTATTTTCTGCTGCGAGAGTCTCATTTCTTAAAGTAAAGATGTTGTATTTAATACATTTACAGGAAGTCCTATTTCTCTTCTTCACCACTGAAGAAGGAGAAAGATGCATCTGAAATTATTTACCTCTGGATAAAATGCTCTTGCTGTGCAAGTAGGAACTGAAACCTGCTTTTTCCTTCCAGAGGCAGGTCACCTACCTAGCACATGTGCTTCCAGATGTTATCTAGTCACAAGCACATAATGTAGATCTTTTACTCCAACCCCGTAGGTAAAGAGGTACTCAAAGAGAACCACTTTAGAAGGATTTTGGAGAAGAATGAAATCTTCCACAGACATCCTTAATAATTATTCCCATTCATGTAAGAAGAGATAAAGATTTAAACCGCAGCAAAGAGGCTTTTCACTATAATAAAAAGACCACTTTTTATTTGCTGACTTGTGCGCAGAGATCATTTTTGAGCTGTTTATGTATGGAGAATGCATTTTTCACACCAGATAGCAAATATGCTCTTCTGAAAGCTAAAACCACATTCTGTGGCAGTGTTTTCTATATGTTCATTAGAGAAAGATTAATCATATGGGGCTAGTTTTTGAAGATGAGCTGCATAGCACTTTGTTTGCATACTATTGTACTGAGCATATGTTTTCTGCTACAGTTGACAGGTGGTACTTTTTTATTGAAAACAATTAACATCAGGGTCAAAATGGTTGAATATTTCATTTTTCTCTTCCAGGTCTGGCAAAACCTGATTAAAAATAATAGACAGGTGCTTATATTAATTTTTAACCATGTGTATGCCCACTTGGCTGCATAAACAGCAGTTAAACCATAAACATGTTACACCATTCATGCCTCAAAAGGCAAATGAACCTGTTAGACTTGAAAAGCTTATTTCCCTCTGAAGAGACACAAACCAACATATACAGAAATTCAGTAGTATCCTCTAGAAGCAGGGGAGTGAGGAACTCAATTGGCCTATAGGCAGATAAAGCTCATTTTTGAGGTCTGTCCAGCAAAAACTTCCCCTTTGATAGATCCTATATTTACACAGCTGGTGTTTACTTGGCCAGTTACAGGGTAATAAGGAAGATTAATTCGAATTCCTAATTTGGAGTTTTTTCCTTCCCCAGCAAATATTTAAAGTGAGCACAAAAGTGCGTATTTACTTTTTCCTATTCTAAAGACGTCCCAAATTTTCAGTAGTTTTGAAAATCCTAGGCAATATTTCCATTGAAAATCTCGCCCTGCTTTCCCCCAAATGACTAGTAAGCTCTGCTTACAGAGCACAGAACACCTGCCCTTTAGCTGTCATCAGCTGCCCTCAATCACCTGTTGCTTGTATAAATTAATAAATGCATATAATTAGCTTTCAAATTGTAGGAGCAAGCAATGTCTATTCTTTAAGAAAAAATACAAAAACTGACCTACTTTTTGCTTAAAGTCTGGATGTTTTGTGATTTATTTTTTATTTCTGTTGAAACAAAAAGGAAAAAGCTAGAAGCAGTTGTGAGAGTAAGATTTATACAGGAAGAATATTACAACTGGATTTTTATTTACAAGGATCTTTACATCTTTTGGTTTACCAAAATGAATGCTTTAAGCTAATGACTAAGTAGAAAGTTAGTAAATACTCTGTTAATTACAGATTATCCTCCAGTCTGAAGCAATGACAGACAAAATATAGACTAGACTGAACCAGTATTTTAAGTGCACTTGTATCATCTAGTGCAGACAGAAATGAGATTAAAATCCACATAAAAATAAAAAACTACCCAATTTGTTCAAGCTTATTCATATCATTGGGAAAAAAATGTACCAACTACACTCAAAAACGTGATACTAATCTAACAATGAATCTCTGAGAAAAGCTGATCACTGACCTGCCGTATTATAACAATTCCAAGCAAAATGAATTTTAGAAGCTGTTCCAACTTATATATTGGACCACTTAAGAATAAAGGATAGTATCTTGATAAAGTACATAGGCGGAGATGTGGAAAAATAACCATTTATAATGTTTAGCATGAACCCAATATTAATGTAGCTATTGAAACTATTAATTCTGTTCACTGCTCTGTGATTTCTTAACCAGTTTCAATACAGTATTACTATTACCATTGTTAAGATTTACTTCCCGGCTTAATGCTCTATTTTAAATTTTAGTTTCAAGCCATTTTAAACTCTGCATATAAACTGCCAGTTCAGAAAGCATGTTCATTAAATGATAGAAACAGGAATTTTGTAATTATCTGAGCTAGAATCCAGTTTCTAAACCACACATCCTGATTTTCCCATTATTTTAGAAAAACATCTATATGGGGGGAAAAAAAGCTTCTGAAGCTTATTTAAAAGGAATTTTAATCATAGGGATTATGTGCCTTATTTCAGTTGGTATTATTTAATTTTGGCCATTACAAGCACTAAGGTATTCTCTGTAGATGAATACCAAGTCCCTGCAGCACTTCCAGGATAAGTGTACATGTGTTTGGCTGGTTCAGTTGCTAACTGCTGTGCATGACTTGGCCAAGGACTCAAAGAAAAGCAGGCAGTATGTCTAACACTCATAGATAGCCTCCCCTATTCATACCTCAAACCCCTGCAATGTTACTTTCTGCTGTACCCAATTAAAAATTACTCCCAATTGGTGTATGAGGTAGCAGTCTTCAGGAGCTGTCCTCTCAAGTGCAAATTCACAACATCTAACACGGATTCCTATCATGTGGAGCACCTCTCTGGCTCTAAGTAGGTAACGTGGCAATGAGGAGAAACCCTATCCTAGTGTGACCAATTCCTTCTTTCAGCGGCCAGGACCATCCTTTACATCACCATACACGGAGTACTCAGTCTCTGCTGGTTTACAGTATCTAAAACACCTTGATCGTTTTCCAATTTCCAGAGCATGTTGTGGCAGATTACTTTTAAGAATCCATAAAATAAAGGCAAATGTTTTACTACAAATAGAACATAGGACTTATTTTGTGGCAAAATTAAGTCTTTCTCTTTTGGGGGAACTCAATTCAGTAACATCACATCAGCATACTGAAGTGAAAATGGGACTGTGGGAACACAAATCTCAACAAGTATCACTGTGAGCTGTCCCCTACCAGCACCTACCTTTCTCCTAGCAAGCAATAACATAGCTGACATTTCTTCCCTCCCCCCACCCCCAGGATATTCTGAAGCCAATTAATCTGTTGCATGGATTAATGAAATGAAGGAACATCCTGACAGGTAGAAAACCTGGAATAACCATTTTGCCATATCTTTGTATTTTGAATGTAAGAAGTGGGCATAAATAAGAGAAAACTTCTATTGGTAAAGGCAAAGTTGCAGATCTTGATGAATGGATCCAGAAGATCTGGTGTGACAACACATTGCTTTTAAGCATGTATAATGAAAATGCACTCCTACTAATAAGACTCTTAGAAGTTAAGTTATCACTCCTCACATTTGCAAAATTGATGCACTGTTTTGCGCTACCACCTCTGTTAGCAGGACACACAGAGTTTATGGTGCTAAATACATTGTATTTTATGAAGGGTTGTGGCAGATGACTACTATAGTCAATTATTCTTATGTTGTAACACCCCTCTCACAGCAGGAACTCTGCCTCAGACATAAAATGCATCAAGTCATTGAGACTGTTATCTGTTCGAATTTACAGATCACATAGTAGAATCCAAGATGCTCTTACAGACTCTGCTGGTGCTCACTGAAACTGAGTGCTATTTTCTGCGCTGGTCTTTGGGGATTCAGAAAGACAAATTGGAGTCATTTTCTTTTAAACAGACAGTTGAAAACTTCATTTGCCACCCCTTATATAACAAAAGACCACAACCTAGCCAAAAAGAGACAAGAAATCTCAATTAAAAAATAGTAATTCCTCCTCCATCCAACAGCTCAGAAAAGGCTTTTATATTTCTATTCATTTATAAAGGCATACATTTATATAATTTATAGATGCAATTTATATTTCATTTTGTGGCTTCTATTTACTGGATGAGCCTTCTCCATTAAGCGCTCAAGTTCGCTGTGGGGACAGCAAGCTCCACCTCCAGAACTTGTCACCACCAAACAACTGATTCATGGAAATAAATGGCCTAACTACACTTAAAAAAAATTAACCTCTTGAATATTACTTTCATTTGATGCAGAAGCACCTCCATTATTGCTCCCATATTTAAAACCTGATTTGTCTCCTGCCAAAAACTTCAGAGCTCCTTACTGAAAAAAATTGGGAATTGCAGAAAAGATTTCATAGAAACATACACTGCCTATCCAAAACAGCTCAAGTAATTGAAACATTTCCTCCCTAGAATCTGACAAGTCAAGTAGTGTGTATATAAGATCAAGATCCACATATCCCACTAGAACAAAATGGGGATAAGAGCAAAAAGAGAGGAAATGGACGTACTCTATTGTAGCTCTAAAGCAGGGGAACAGATAATTGTAATATTACGTTCACATCATTAAATATTCTTTAATGTAGACAATGAAGTTTTAAGATGATCCTCTGGTCAGACCTATGGAACATGGCCCAGACTGCACTTTGAATTCTTATTCATGAGCCTAGTGATGTGCTCTGGCTTAAGGGATAAAACCTTTTGGGCCGTGTCTTGACTAGAAGCCACAGAAGCCTATTATTTCACCTGAAAAGCTCTTCACCAGGGATATTGTGTCTCACATTGAAAGTGAGCTTTACTTCTTAACATTTGCCTGACTCTATCTTTTAGCTAGTCCCTCCTGCAAGACTGCGCTGCTTAGATCTAGCATGAAATAAAATGCACAAATAAAAGAAAATCCTCAGTTTATGAGCCCTCTTGCAGGAAATGTGAATTCAGTCAACTGCAGAAGCAGTCCTCACACAGGACATGCCTTCCAGCCTGAAAACCTGAAAACCACTGCTCCAACCGTCAATGCTCTCAATGGCTAAATATCAGTCACTTAATTCTTCAGCAGATGAGACAGGCTTGTTACTCCTGCATAGCTGTTAGCCTCTGCAAAGCAGCATCATCATGATGCTCATTTTCTCCACACAGAAGTGCAGAGTACAGCCCTTGGTTAAGTGCATCATTATTTAAGTAGTAGACTAAGTGCTTTGAAGAAAACATAACACCTCTCTGAGCAGAGGACTACTGGAAACTCAACCACGCTAATGGGGCTGCCTGAAGAGTGATCTGGGCTCAAAACACAGTTTTCCATATAATATGAAGCTCAAAGACTCACAGCCACAAACCCAGCCTTACATGCATTGCAGCAGGGTTCAAAACTTTCTGCAGCTCATGCACCGCTTCACCTCAGGCCAGAAGGAAAGCTCCCCAAAAGCTCCAGGCTTTAAGAGAACTCAGCTTCTTTGCTGCCCTTCCTCATGCACAAAAGCAAAACACTTGGACTTTCTGCAAATACCATACCTCTTGCTCCTTGACAGCTTTAATACTATTTAAACATAGGCACTGTTGGCTTCCTCCCTGTGCTGCCCTGCACTGCCTGTCTCCTTTGACCATCCTGACTAGAGCACAAAGACTGCCAACATCACTGCAAAAAGTGGCCTGTTTCACTCAAGCATAAACAAGCCCTCTTTTGCCTTCCCTCCTGTTTTCCCCAATAATCTTTCCTCTTCTTACCACACACTGCAAGTGTTGTTGTAAATAAAAATTCAAACAAAACCACCCCCCAAAACACCAGCCTCCTTAAACCCTCATTCCAACATCTTACACAAAAGATGCTGTTTAGTCCAAAGCAATCTCAAATCAATATTCAGTTTTTGAGCTGAGTATCTGTAGTGTTCTGTGTAGGCTGTAACGACTTGAAACTGTAAAGAATGAGATAGCGCTGTTTTGTCACCATTTATTATGTTGATTGTGTATTTATTCCTTGAAGCAGGATTCTGCTTAATGTTCTATGCTTTGAAAAAGCCTGGCAGCTGGTGTAAATGAGTTATAGACCCATTTGCCACCAAATCAAAGCCCAGAGCCAGATCAAAGCCAGATCAAAAAAATCATTTTTCGTCACAGACTCGATGCTTTCTTCTTTGCCCTGTAAATAAAATTGATATTATTTCATCCAACTTCTATTTTCTCCTGATCAAAATATGATTATGTCTAATGCTATCCTGTCCAGGGCACTGAAGTTATATGAGATGTGAAAGCTTATTGATGTATTCAATTACTGGATGCAGCTCCATTGTCTGCTGAGCAGAGATGCTCAGTTATCAGTTCTTTAGAGCTGTACATTTCTGCCTAACAAAGTCATAACTCCCACAATTACCTGCCTGATGGATGGAAAACAGAAATATCTCACGAGTCCAATGCTGCTATCAGCTCTTCTCCATCTCTAAAATTGTTTCATATTAATGAGATTAGGACTGTGAAAAGGTATCACAAAATTTAATTATTTATATTTTTCCTCCTGTGGTAGCAACACTTATGTTTCTTGATCTGCATAATGATTTTTCTAAAGTACAGCATTTCCACACTAAGAACTGGATGAAATATGAAAAGCAATGAAATGTAACCTTTCTAAATGCTTATGTGACTAGGGCTTACATATCTATTTTCCCACCATTCAGACATCTAACCCATACACCACAATAGCTGGCACAAGAGTCTTTAGCAGAACCTGCACTGAAAAAGTAAAAGACAACCTTTCATTTAATTAGGCTGAATACACAGTGTAAGCTCTCAGTAGCTAATTGAATCTACTGCAGGCATCCTTACTATTTATAAATGTACTGAATATTAGTGACATTTTTCTCCCTATAACTTTCCAGCAACAACTGCCCATGTGCTATAACTGTACTGAGCAATGAGCTGGCAAATACAGAATCCTGTTTGCCAAATGCCAATATATTTTCACCTATACTGTTTTCCTAGGAAAATTAGTTGGAGGCTACATGGCTGCTGATGGTATATTTTACCCCTGCCTTAGGCTTGTACAAGCTTGGGGGCTTTTTTCATCAAATTTAAACACCTTTTCCTACTAAAATTTACTCTGATGAGGCAGACACAGAGAGGTGTTTTCCGCACAGTAGTTGTGGGATGCTATCCTTGCAGTAAACATTGAGATTTTAATATAAGTAATATAGCTGTGATACAACACAACTGCCCTAGAGGCTGTTGAGACTAGTTCTATGTTTATTAGTATTTGTGTTACACAAAAAGCATTTCAGCTTTGTCATCATTAAACAGAGCAAGTTTCAATCCCATAAGGAAGAAGCTATTGTGGGAGTGAAGCACATGGAGATGACCTTATAAGAATAGCAACTGGAAAAAAGCTCCTGGTCCAAACTAGGTTTTTTAAAAATGCTGCTGCTCCCTGAAGTATGCAAGTAAAATATTTAACCAACTAAGATATTAAATTTTCTTTCTTTAACATTTAATAACAGATTATTTTGGGTCTTTCCAGCACAGGGTGTAGTTTAATGCTGAGGCTCCCTTGACCTCCTGGGAGCGATTAGATCATTTAGCAGCTCTTTCTGGCACTCCTGACTGCATATTGCATGCAGTTGGTGACATTTAATTCATCATCCTCAGCTCCCAGGAGGTGGAATTATGGAGCTCTTCAAAAGTGACCGTACAGCCCCACATCCTGCTGCTCCTCCCACCTACTTGTCTCTGTCTCTGACTGACTGTCTTTCAAACAAAAAGGGTTAAAGTGTCACTGCCACACAGATGATTTTAAGCGGTATTTCTCCTGCGCAGCTCATCATTCTGTAGCAGGCTGAGTGCTGTCACCCTCCTTTATTATATACAGCAGATGACAGGAGTAATCTTTAGTTCAGAGATGACAGTTTGTTTTATCAAAATCTTAGCATGGTGTACGCAGTATTACTTGGTATCACTGGCATATAGCTTGAGGTACTCACACCAGTGCCAGAAATAACATCTTTCCTTTAGGCCCCAAATTCACTTTGGATGCAGTAATATAGCATTTTCACCAGAGTTCATCTGTTGTAATATTTAAGGAGGGAGATGTTACACTTAAGGTCAATAGCGCATTTCATTCAGAAAAGCAAAACAGGCATTTTTCTAATCAGAGTAATTAAAGCAGTATAGATAAAACCCTGGGACAGCAGCTTTGAAGACTAAACATCTACATTTATTTAATGATTGACCTCTTTGGACTTGTACGTTTTTGCCATTTATCAAATATTTTCCTTCTTTACTCAGGAGCCTGTAGCTCTACTGTAAGAAAGCACAAATCAAGATATTTCATTGGTATTTGTTTAGAAAGCACGTGTTATCATGCGAAGTGGAGCTACTTATGACATTTTCAGAGAGCTACGAATAATCACACATCATTAAAGCTGTTGATTGAAACAGTGCTTTGCCATGACATTTTTAATCCATGGAATAGGGAATGTAAAATCTCCCTTGCAAGAGGAAAGAAAAAACACCCAAAACTCAGAATATTATACCTCAAAGCATTCCATCTACTTTTTTCTATATGTAAAATAAAGAAAAGGAATGAGTTATCAACAAAGACAATAGTGAAACTTCCACTGATTTCAGTGGAATCAGGTTTGCCCCAGTTGTGGTATTTCCTAGGGAATAAAGAGTATACGCTGCCTTTGGAAAGAAGCTCAAGGCTCTGTTCCTTCACACACTGAATCTTTCAATAGCTCTACATTCTTCACATTAAAAAGCTGCTTTATTTCACTGAATTCAGAGTAACAGCCTACTCTGTTAAAAACCAAACCAGTTGTTTCTCATAACGTACATGCTGGGAATAAATCCGCTTGTTTATAGAAATTGTTAAGACCCAGGAGAGTGAGAAATTGAAAGTATAAAATTGAGCCAGCATAGAGCATAGGAGAACCGGTTTACCAGAATATGGAGCAAGTTCTCCTCATACCCCTTGTGGTGGGAGTTGATAGATTTATCACCTACTGCATATGAACTCGGTATGTCTGAAACAGGCTGCCATTTCAAACTGCCCAGGAAACAGTCCTCACAATCATCAAGATACTACTTTTTCCCCAAACATGTCTATTCTAAACAAGAAACCACTACCTAGGAAGAGACATTCATTTCCAACCTGGTTTCCTTAGCAGCCAACAGGAATAAAAGAAGTACATGATGCAGAACAATGTTTCCTGTCCTACATGGCAGGCAGTAGTGTTTTAAGAACGTTTCATTCCTATAAAGCTAAACTAGAATTTTATATATATATATGTATTAAAAGCTACTAAAGAACACGATCCAGTTTCCAGTAGAAAAGTATCTTCACATAGAAGCCATGAACAGGAGGACATTCTGCACCTTGTCTGCAAAGTCTCTATCCTCCGTTATGAACATTTTCAGGCAGCATCCAACTCTGCAATCTAAAGAGAACACCACCAGCCAGCTAGGCTTTTCCTTGTGTCCTAAGACTATTTCTTTAGTAGAACTACATGCACTTTTCCATGTGGCTCCACTTCCATTCAAGATTAGTGAAGAATGGAAGAAGGTGTGTGAGTGCAGCAAACAGCTTGTCTGACTTAAACTTTGAATCTTGCAGCAAGTTCAAGCATCCTCCTGGACCCACCCACTTCCCTGTGCCACAGCTCCTTGGTTTATTTTCAGTCTCAATAGCTCTTTCCATAATTCTTAGTCCTACTTATCTCCCTGCAATACCATGAGTTGGCCACAGCTTTAGACAGAGATGCCTGCACATGCATACATTTGATCTGAGCTTGCCAAAGACAGAATTTAAGTCCCTAAACCTCTGTTCTAAAAAAACAAACAAACCCACGTATTCCTTTAAACAGAAAACCAAGACAAACCCTGTTCAAACCTGAACTAAAGCATACTCAGTTTGCAATCAAGTTGGAATACTTTAGGCTGGATGGTATTGCTGAAGCTTATTTGCCCTACCACTGTTCTTAAGGCACTGTCAGAAAGCCCTGTCCTATCTTCCTAAGCCTGCGAATATTTATAAGTATTTATCAATAACACACACCTGCTCTCTGTGAGATGAGTACATCACTGGAATGAGGACACAATACCTGCAAAACTCCAAAGGGCTACACTAGACCTTCACAGAAACATTAGTTTTGAGCTTAACTAAAAAACACCATTTCTCACTAAACTTTCCAGCTAATTTTCCACAGGAAACCATGGTCCAAGACAGACAACTAATGAACTTCCTCTCAAACTGGTAAAAGTTTGCCAAAATCACAAGCAGCTGAAAATGGATGCATACTACTTCTTGAGGCTGACTAATGTTTCCCAATGTCATTGCTTCCATCTTGCATAAGAGACTAACTTACATATTTTCAGAAACCCCTCCTCTAAGTATTTCTCAATATTATGCATTTATCCACCTGACTGCTTAGAGAAAATTGCCCCAAACACAGCACTGCTGTTAAGCAGCAGACTTTCCAGTTGAATCATATTCTAAATCATTGAGAATCATTTAGCTTCTCAGCTATTTCTAAAACCCAATAGCAAAGTTACAGTTGTGTCTGATCTCTGTATCTAAGCAGGTGTATGATATGACAATATCTTGAAGAAAAAAATAAGAAATGAACACATTGAAATAAATCCTCACTGCTGTTTTCCATGTGCTTTTCATTTTGGACCTAATCCAAAATCCACCAAATTCAGAAGAATCATATTATATTTAGATAAAGCCATTCATGAAAAATACTGCTTCCAAGCATGCTCCAATTAAACATAATAACGTATCCACATCTCTCAATAAGCAAATAATCAAAGCAAACAATTTACAGGCTTTATTTACAAGATCTATGCAGTGAATATTTAGGAATAAATAATGCCTTCATTGAAATCAGGGTCAACTCACACATCAGAGGGACAGAAAACAAAGACTAAATTAGGAATGAATTCATGTTCATTGCATGGGTTAGCCAGCTCTCACTAAAACCTAACTGGACAGAGTTGGGCTGCCTTTGTGTTCATTTGATTAGGATTATTCTACTGCACTGCAGGAAATCTGTAGTGGTTTGGGACAAGGGAATCTGAGCTTTTCCAAAACACACCACTCCCCTTCCTCCCCCCCTCAGAACACCACTAAAAAAGCACACATGGCAAAGCTTCCACTTTGACACCTGGAAGCAGACAGTCAATAGGAAGAAATATAAACCCCAAATAAACAGCCATGTTATACAAAACATCATCCATAAGGAATGGCTGCACTGTCCGCCACAAAATCTCAGCCTGGCTTTATGCCTGCCAACAGGAGGATGGCAGGCAGCAAGCAATTAGCGCTAAGCACTGGCAGCAAGCAACCACACTGGCTTGCCCAAAATGGCTGATAATTGCCTTGTACAAAAGCATATGAATTCCACAGAAACGTTGTCCAAGATGCCATAGAGATGTAGGGTGTGCGGCTGCTGGGGTCCGTCAGCTGGAATCCCACACATTGATGTTGTCCTTCCTTTATGCACTTTATAGGATCATTCTCTGCTGGCAGCTGTTTTTCAGAGCTTCTGGCTTCAGTGAATTTTTAGCATATTCATTAAAAAGCTTGGACTAAAGTTACTGCCTTTCTGCCAAGCAGATCTGTTTGTGAAGTTAGTGTCATTGGCTGGGGTATTTGTTTTGATTCGTCAACCTTTCAAGCTTATATAGTCCATTGAATTGTTCAAACAGCCTCAGATATCAAATAGTTCAACAGAATATATGTGAAACTTTATTCCCATTTACATTAGTATTACTCCTCTTACAGTTTAAACCAGAGGTGAAATCTGAGACATATGGATCTGTTCACTGGCTGGAAGGAAAGTTTAGCTGCTCATTTTGTCCCCAAAAAATAGTTTGAAAATAGTCAAATACATATCTCCCTTATAACTACAGCTTCCAGAAAGCAGCATGAATACATGCCTTATTCAGATTAATTTTTTAAGAGAGCAATTTTATTTCTGCAATAGGACGCGATGTAATATTGTTTAATGCTGTAAAATAGGATCCATGGGATACTAAATTACCATCAACTACACCTTCTGCAAATCTAACCTAACTTGCTCCAGAAATGTCAGTGTGTCATGGGTTCAGCAGTGAGAGGCAAAACTCATCAGGAATTAAATATTACCCCAAAAGCAATTAAAAACATTAATGATACTAAATAAGATTACACTTATGCCCTCTGGATGCCCAGTTTGAAGCAGTAAAAACAAGCTGTAGAAACAGTCTATGGCAAATAGCTGGATTCCAGAAGTGGCCAAAGAGGTTTTCTTGACACAATAATATTTATTCCAACTTATTCAATATCAAATGAAAGCTGTAGCACTTTCTGAAAACACAGTGCTTAACAGCAGCATCTGCTTATGCACTTCATTCTGCATGCTAAATGCATAGGCAGGAAATCTTTAAACTCATTTAACTTCACAATTTTAACAAAATAAGAACTGAACTCATGCCAGATCTGAAAGATCTCTAAATATGGCTCAAGTTCAATGAAATAACCACATTTGATTTGTTTGCACTGAAATATTGCCTTTGACTCAACTCTTTTGTGGTAGAGGTGGTCATAAATTTCAGTCCTCAAGAGGTTTTTATGGTGTCATCCTTTTTAAACACTGATATTTTACTTTGCAGTACTGCTCCCAGAATCTCACAAGCCTTGATACTTTTAACCGCACAGTCAGTTCAAGGGGATGCAGTTCTTAAAATGAGCCTCTATTAAAATTCCTTGTAACTAGATCACAGTATTTGGCAGTATTACCAATAACTATTACATCCAAGCAAAAAACATTTGACAGAAATCTGGGGGTTTGACCAAAGGGATTATTTATGAAAAGTATGTGGTCTTATTTTAAAGGAACTTTCCTTGGAGAAAGAACTTATTCTGATTGCTTTTGGTTTACAAAAACATGAAGTTGACATTTTCTGAAGGAAGTACAGCATTTTCTGATTAGCTCTAATAGCCACTTTTGGAAGATGCTGCAATTTATCCCAGCATTTCAAGTAGTTGAGTGTCATTAATTGCTATTCACTAGGGTATTGAAGGCACTTAGTACCTGGTAAAGATATGAGCTAGAAATCAGACTGAAGGCCAGGACTGAACAAAACACTTCAACACACGAATGACAGCTGAGCTTAACACAAACCTCATGCACTTTATTGACCTCGAATTGTGCTTATAAACCCCTGCAGATGTGTCAGACCAAGCACTAGGTTAAGTATCTCACAGCAAAATGCATGTCCCTTATTAGTTTTTGTTTCAAAACCTAAGCTCTTTTCCTATACATAAAGTGCTGATAGAAAGTTTTCCAAATTTTCTTCCCCTATATCACTCTCTCTTCATTCATGTTTCTCAAAAATACTCCCTCTAAATATCCCTCAGCTCAATATTAGAAACACATAACTGTATCACCCTGATAAACCAGATCTTGATAATGCCAAAGCTACAATAATATGCAATTCTTGTCAAAGGAGTCACTTACTTCATTTCCCATCCTCAGAGATCGGTTTCTGATGGAAACAAATGAAGGCAATGATTCGTCTTGAATAACAAAGCACCTGCAGCTGTTTGCAGCATTTAGAATGATGGCTTATCATTAGCAGAAATGCTTACGTATTCCAAATACCCTACAGCCTTGCAGGTAGGATGCCAGGGACTGTGCCACTTACCTTAGTTTCTCATAATTTTCCAATAACAAGACCATCAAGGATGCAGCATATGCATCACCTGCCTATGGGTCTGGATTTACTCTAGACAGCAACCTTTGAACAAGTTCCCAATGCCCCTCGCCAAATGTCAATAGGAAAGACTTCCCTAGACATGAATCTATAGAGCAGAACTTCCTTCTGGGTTCAGGAGTCAGTGAGCATAATGGGAGCCTGGCCTGTGGCTGGGCAATGGCAAATGCTAAATAACTTCAGAAAGGATTTTAAGGGCAATTGTACATGCAGGTATTCCCCAAGCTGGCAAAGCTTTGAAGATCAGCTGTCAAGTTTCTCTTCTTATCAATCCCAATGAGGTAGGGCTCATGCACTTATTCCTGCGCAGACCTGAGCATGAAGCAGCAGTAATGCTGGGGAACTGGAAGTGGGGCTGTGCCAGCCAGTGGATATGGGAGCTGGAAGCAGCTTTTACAGTGTAGTCATACAGTGAGTAACTCAACTTCATTCAAAATATATTAACTCATTACAGAAAACAGGAGAATAAATTGCACAGAAATGACTGAAGGATTTTCAAGGGAGTTAATGTACTCTAAATCACCATGAAGACCCTGTATGACTAGGAAGGATTAATTTGTAGCAGTATAATTTACAATTTAGAAAGTTCAAATAATTACACATGAATTGCTAAAATATTAAGGGAACACATAAGATCCCTTTACTCAATGGAATAGCTTTAGTTTTTTAGCAATTCCATAAACACAGGCAGGTGAATTAGTTACTTGTCACTATCATTCAAATCTTTAGTGACCTATTAAGAAATAACACTACCACGCAGTTAGTGTTTCACATGATTACATCATCTGTAGCTGCAAACTGACAAGTTACAGCTCCAGTGCAAAGTTAATACTAGATCAATTACTATAATTAACAAGATCAATAATAGGTTAACAATAATGTGTTTTTCCTTTTAGGATAAACTGTACTGCCTTCACTAAGCTGAAACAGATCCAAAGCTGAACACAGAAGCATTAATATCAAGTGCAGAACCTTCCTGCTAGTATTTGCATGAACCCCTTCCCAAACTCCGTCTGACATCTGGTTTTGCTTAGGACAGACCATAATCAAAGCACAAAAATTAACAGGACCAATTTTCACTGCCTTCCATGTAGTCTCATGCAGCCACACCATAGTCTTTGAAACGCCACTGTCCCAACCCAGAGGGAGCTGTACCTGCTGTTTTCAGCATGTACACATTTGGTTGCTGTGTCTCTGAACACCCTGTACAGCGTCTGCTTGTCCTATTTTCAGTTTATCTCAGGTTAGACACTGCTGCCTTCAATTTCCTCCTACCCATGAAAGGATTTTCCCAATACCTCTGCTCCCACTCTCTGCCTTCCTAAGTATGCTGCTTCTAAGAAGCAATACTTTCACAGACATTAAAGACATCTTACTGCTCTACCAGTCCAACAGACCCATCTCCACCCATCTGAAGGCATACTGCAGCATGCTCCACAAGCCAATTTTTGTATTTGCTGCGTGCCATACACTACGCATCATCAACCTAGCCCACAAATCCTCTGTCCCAAATGGAGAAATGAAGGAGAGCAGCTGCCTAACTTCCTCTTTGGCAGTATGAGGCTCAGTGCTACAGAGGAGTGGAGTAGTATTGGGCAAACACAACCAGTTTTCCCTGACAGCTCAGGGAGACTGTGGAAGTGCCACCAGACAAAAAGGATAAGCAATCTGCAGACAAGACATAGTACTTCTTTTGCTGAAAGGCTGATTTTAGCAGCCAGGAGACTGCTTGGTTGTATTTACACTTTCAGTCAGAGCATGGGAGAGAAGATGGGAGCTTAAGTTCAATAGCTTGGCAGTGCTCCTAGATCAATCCCTGGTCTCCTATAGGCATCCTGGCCAAAGCATCCTGTCCCATTTGACACGAGCCATGGTGTCTGATCTTTTTTCTGTCCCCACAGATGCAATGTGACCACTGGCTCCATCACTCTGACAGCAGCCCCCACAAATGGGCACAGAGCAAGCAGGAGACTGGGGGACAGGCTGCTGCCTCGTGCCACGTCTAGAAGTTGAGAAGGTGGCTCCTTTCCTTTGCATGGTGCTTGTAAGCAGCTGTGCTCATATATGGAGTTAAGTAAGAGAAATCTATTTACAACACTGGCAACAAATGAAACTCTCCTTCCTTTGCTCCCCTCAGAAGAAACATGAAATCCTAGAAAAGCAGTGCTTGAAAAGTCACCTAATGCATGACCTCAAACCCAAATCACTGTCAAATGTATTCCTAACAGACTTTGTCTAATCTAGCCTCTAAAAAGCTCAGGAGACTGAGATATTTTTACCCTGCTTGGTTAGGCTATGCATAAACGTTAAGAGATTTTTAGGCAATAGCATGTGAGCTACTACAGCAAATTTTGCAAGCCTATGCACAAGGCTATTATCATATTCCAATATTAGTGGCCTTTACTTTTGCTGTGTGTTGCTGAACCAATATGAAATTCTGATTGAATTTGCACTGCCAGTGGAAAAGCTGGAAATCAGTAAACACACAAAGAGCAGACAGCATCTGCAAGAACACCCAGCCAAAGATTGCCATGAGAAGGAGAGAAAAGCCTTGAAGAAATGCTTCAGAGTGAACAAGCCCTGCTAAGCCCTCCAGAATTACTGTGGGAAGTCTGCTCTTCATTGTGGGGGTCCCTGCAGTGGTTTGAAGCCAGTGGGTAACACATCATGTAATGGCCATTGAAACGGGAACAGAAAGAAGAAAAACAGAGAGGAAGAGATTATTTCAGAAGCTTTTCTCACACCACAAACAGGTTTGCGCTTCACAGGAAACATCATGTTACCTCAGATTTCTTATACAACTGAATCTTTCTATACAGTCTGTCAGAGATTATAGTTTGGGTTTATTTCCATACATTTTCACATCTCTTCAGCGTGACCTTGAGAGCTGTCATTCTGCAGCAGCTGATTTTCAGAGAATCAGCTTTGCTGGAGTATATCATCTGCAAGGCATTTTCCATTTTCCTTCCACAAGTTCATGTGTTGAGGGTAGTTACCAAACACTTGCAAACCTTATAGGGGTTACATAGTTGCTTTGGCCCCCAAAAGGCCTTTTCTCTTGCATTAAAGCTCTGCCAGGAACGTTTTTCATGGTTCAAGATGAACAAGCATCACTTCTTCAAATTATTTTTTTGAATAAAAACTCATGGGCAATGCCCAGAAGCCATGCTACTCCACCCCTGAACAGGCACATAAACTCACTGTTCCAAATGAATCAACACTACATATTACACACCAGCAATGACTCCACTCACTCTCGACCACTGCAAAGGACCTTAATCCGTATTCATTTTACCCTGAACAAGTGCATGCTTCAAAGTGGTGTTACAGACAGACATGGTTGCCTACACCTCTTTTCAGTCCTTAACCAATGTCTTCAAATGAATGTTTCATCTAAGCATAAGCATATCCTACAGGACTGCTGTTAAAACCTAATTTTTCTGAACCAATGGAACAACACCACAGAAATAGCAGGGGGCAGAATGGCCCCTGTAGCCATAACACAACAGGTAGAATTCTATCCTTTTAAGACAGTACAACCAGTAAACAAGGCAGAAAAGATTTCAGTACGCACCAGACAATAACCACACACAGAAAATACAGTGCAAGAACTGCATTTGTAAACTTTCGCAGGCATCTAGAACCCAGTCAAACCCCATCACAATTCATGCAGCTGCTCCAGAAACTAATCATCACCCTCACTATTCTTTTTAGTTGCTCCCAAGTGAGCAGCACAGAAGTAAAATTCTGAATTATTTATGGTACTCAAAACACATTGGCAAAAATACTCCCCTTCTTGTGCTCATTCTGGCTCTTGGATTAGGAACAGAGAGCATAAATTAGGATTAAGAGCAGAGTGAAAGGAGTCAGGACAATGATTAGGATCCAACTGTTTATTTAGCAACCCATTTTGCCTTGAACCATGTTTTATTTTTCTCATGTCAAGCCACACGCACTAGATTTCAGCCGACCTACACTTCATTCCCACCTCTTGTACAGATCTAATACAGTTGTGACCAGGTGTCATAGGTTCAGCAGCAGCAGTCTCTTTTTCCCCTTTAAACAGTAGCTGGTGTAGCACTGTGTTTTGGATTTTTGGCTTGGAAACAGTGCTGATAACACCAGTGTTTATGGCTTGGAATGTTTTGGTTTGACCAAGGACTTTCTGAGTTTCATGCTCTGCCAGGGAGGAGGGAAGCCTGGAA
>JASSUY010020589.1:0-28008 GCA_032466535.1 Forpus xanthops
TCCCCGCCGCCCACCTGAGAGGCCGCGGCGCGGGAGGTGCCGGCGGTAGTCGATGGGCCCGTACCCGCCCGGCGGCGCCATGTCCTGCTTCACCTTCGGCGCCGCCATCACGGCGGCCGCTGACGTCACTTCCGCCGCGCAGCAGGAAGCGGCCTGCGGCGTCACGCACGTACCGCCCCCAGCATGCACCGGCCTCGCCTTAAAAGGGCAACGCCAGGCGGCGGGCGGTGGCGGACCCCACCGCAGCGCTCAGCGCAGGGTGGGCTGCGCGGTGTGCGCAAAACGCGCGCACCCCGCGGCCTGCGCGCAGCAAAACCTGCGCGGCCACGGGCACGCACGGGATTCTGTGTGAGCGCTGAAGAGCGGGCACCCACCGGTGGGCGCGCAGCGGGAGCGCGGGGTAAGCGCGCAAAGAGCGCGCAGCCGGCGGGCAGCAGGGAGGGTGCGGCCCCCGCGAGGCCCTCGGTCACTTCAGATCAAGGTCACTCGTGTCTAAGCGCTAATCGGTGGCCGTAATCCCTCTGCATCTGCGGGGAGTTAATACCAATGCAGATGGTGCGGCTGAGGCTGCGGGGAGGGGGGAAAGGGCACCGCTGGAGGGGACCCTCGGGGTCCCACTTCCCGAGGAAGAGGGCGAGAGGGACACGGGGTTAACCATGGCTTCGGTGAACCAACCCCTTCCATCAGGGCATGCCCGCAGGATGAGGCTGCGCTGAGCCCTCAGGGCAGTGATGCACCCGCTCGAGTCACGCTGGAGCATTGGAATGAACCTGGGAATGATTTGAAGCATTCCAGGAGGAAGAGGGGCTTCAGCTGCTGAAACTCGTGTCTTGGTTCCAGGCGGAGCACGCCCGTATCTGCATCCATATGGCACCTCTGAGGATGTGGCTTCTTCCGGTCCATGAAATACCACACATCTCCTTCCTCTCCTGCTCTTCCCAGCAACCCGGTTTTGGGCTGGGGGAACAGCATGTCCCCCAGCCAGAGGAAAGGAGAGCACCAACAGCCTCATCACGAGGGTGATCCACCAGCATCAAGAACCAAGGCACATTTCAAAGAAGAGGCAGAGCCTCTGCTTTGACAATTACCATCACACAGCCCAAGGTCCCTGGTTTCCATCTCAGCTGAGCTTGGGCAGATCTGGGAGTGCAAAGGTTCCCTAAAAAGAGCTGTAGAAAAACACCCCAACACTAAATTATCTCGCATTTAAGGATAACCAAGAGTCTGCTTCTCTGTTCCAGCTGGAATGTGATGAACAGGAATCCCTGGAAGACAAAAGGAGCCAAGTCACCCTGTGTGTGTGAACTGGCAATGCCCAAGTCAAATGCTGAGCAGCAAAGGCTCAAGGAGGCCACTTGGTCCTGAGCGCAGGGCTGTCACTGTGCCACCCCTCAGCGAGCAAACCGACAGCAACTAGATTAGCAACTGAAAGCAAATGAAGAAAACCCACAGATGCCAAAGTTGCAACACGGGTTTCAAATGAAAATCCGGGGTTTTATTTCACAAGTTGCTAAAATCTAAGTACAATAAGTCATTTTCATTATTACTGTATTATAAAATCTTGTCGTCGCAAGGTCTCCCAAGAAAGGTTATATGGCTTGCAAAGAACCAGTGCTGCTCTAACCCTCTCCCCAGGAGAGGGGGGAAGCAAGCAGCATCCGAGCAATGTCAAACCAGCTCATGCAGCAGTTGGCAGCGAAGCAGTGGAGGGTTGGGAACACGGACACGCCGGCTCTTCCAGCCAGGGACAGGCCAGGGCTGCGGAGCGGCTCCTCGGGGCTCGTGATCCCAGGGAGCTGGAAGTGGAACGGCCTTTGTCTCTTCCAGGAGAGGGCTGGTGAGGTGGCTTTGGGATGCTCTGCAGCAGAGCCAATGAGAGCCCTTATGGAGGCAGGAATGCCAATGGACAGCAGGAGAAATAAAGCAAAGATGCGGTCTTCCAAGCATGTCTAACCCCCCCCCCCTTCACAATTCCCAAACAATGGAACCTTCAGGGCATAACTCCATTGTGTGAATATTCTGATCAGCTTTTCTGTCTATTGGTTGGGTTTGTTTTCAGGTGGGGAGGAGACTCCGAGGTGTTTAACATCATCTGACCCTAAAGCGGTACCTCGAGGAGCGCAGTCCAACAGCTCCAACAGAACCTTCGACTACAGGGAAGAAACAACCCTGGCATTTAATTCATTTTTACCATTTCAGTCTTTTCCTGGTGCATTTATCCGGACCTCAGCAGAAACACAGATGCAATAAATAGACCCTTTTGCACCACTGGTTAAACCCCATGTCAGAACAGCTGGAATCCCAGCAGCCCAGTATGCGTTTGCTTTACAAAGCCTTCAGAAGAACCCTACCCCTATGCATCAAATAGTATTTGTGGGGGTTTCTTCTACGTGAAACCAAACCACACGAGGTTTTGAAGTCAGTATGTGCAGCCCCACTTTCAGTTCCAAAGCTTAAAGTAGGGAGTTTTCTGCACTGGTTTAAGGCTTGGTTTGTATCTCCCTCTTCAATGTATATTAATGGACACTCCCCTCTTAAAGGGATATTTGAAGTGTATAAGGTGCTGGACTGAACTGGCGGGATCCAGACAGGTTCTGACACAGCCTTTCAGACTGACAGCTCAGTACTGCCCATCTCTCAGCCCCCTTCCTCCCACTGAAGCCGCTCCAACAGCAGAAAGCAGGAGTGAAGTTTTCCAGGCTTCCCCAATGGCTTTTGGTTTGAGTTCAGCTTGTTCTCTTTAAGCGAGCGCACTCTCCCAAGTGCTTTGACACGGCAGCAGGGCTGAGATAACGCAGTGGCTTGTCAGAAGAGAGCAAAGGGAAGAGCCCAGCGCCCTCCTCCCCGAGGAGGAACTGAAGCGTTTGCCTATTTCAAAGGTGCAAAAACTCAAATGCACTCAAATCTCTTCGCTCCGCATCTCCCGCTCCAAAACATCTCAGAATGAGAAGAAAAATCAAACCCTCAGACCATATCCTCTCATCCCCATTTAGCTCTTCCTATACTGTGTCAAACAAACACAAAACAAAGTCAAATTGAAATTCCAGGGCTTTTTTTTTTTTTCTTTTTTTTTTATACAGCAACAAATACCATTTTTCAAAACTAGGTCTCCTACTCTACTGAACAGCTTCCAAAGTATCTAAATACTGCTATTCACACAACAGAAGAGGGGTGAAAATGAACGGGTTTGCTCTTTCACTATGCAACGGTTAGATCCAGAGGGGACATCCCTAAACAGTTCTCGGTTTCATTTGAGATCTAACAGCAACTGCTAAGAAAATAGATTCAGCATAGACTGAATAGTAACCCTCCCCCCTTTTCTTTTATATATAGATATATAGATATATATATATAATTTTGCAAATAATTCTTATCAGCACTACTTCTAGCACTGATATGCAACATAAGTAGTAAGGCATGTATTTCTGCCACTTGAATTCAACTGGGATTTGGGAGAAGCACAGGGAAGAAGGAGGGAAGATGATGAGAAGAAAAAGAAACTGAACAAAAGCGGACCTGAAGGATTTGGGTTTAACCTCCGGAATCCCCAGAAGGGTATGAAAACCATGTAGAAACCTGCCCTCAAGGTTACCTAAAGCTCTAGCCAAAGTGAAGTACTGAAGGGATGGAGAGCGGAGCATGCTTGGAACGCCTGGAAGAACATAGCTCGAGAGGGACCAAGCTCCTGCCCCCAGCACGGGCTGGGAATGGCTTCTCCATGGGGATGGGCAGAAGCAGGAGCCCCCCCCCCCCCCCATTGCAGCTTCTGGAATTCCTATTCCTTTTTTTTTTTGTTTTCTTTTTTTTCCAAGTAAAATTGCTCAAAACAATAAACAACAACAACAAAAAATAACCTTCCAGAAAGAAAAGAACCCCAAACAGTCCCGCTCGGAAGTCTCTGGGAACATCTGAAAGGCCCAACTGCTCTTCGCTGAATTAGAAAGACGGAACAAAAGGTGTTTGTCTATGGAGGAAATTAGATTTTTAGACTACCAAGAGTTCAAAAAGTCTATTCCAAACAGAATCCAACAAAGCGAGAGGCTCCCGCGCTGCTTCCCACCGACCTGACACGGTTTGGTGGCAGCCAGTCCCTTAGGAAAAGAAAAACCAACCCAAAACCATCCTGGACTGGAATCGGAGTTTGCGCTTATTTATCATTAGCTCATCATAGAAGATTTGGGAACTTTAGAATCTGTTGACTGCCTTCCTGGCTCGAGAGGGGCAGGGAAGAAAAGCAAACATGAACTAAATGCATCTGCAAGACGGGGTTGAGGTTCCTCTCTCCTTGAGCTGCAATCCTTGAACACCGTGTTCCTGGTGACTGGGTGGCTCTGAATAAAGAAACCGAAGGCAGAGAGTCGTCGAGTCCTCCTTTTGTGCTGGTGACAAAGGAATCCAAACTAAAGACAGAAAGCCAAAAAACTGAGAGAGAGAATTCTTCCCCTTCCCTGACAGCCTTCATCATCAGTCAATGCTAAGAATCTGAGAACCAAATGAACTCAAGTCTTTCCCACCCACATGGTGTTGTCTTCTCATTGCAAGGACAGCAGCACTCGATGGGATGAGGAGTGGTCTTCTTGCATCCTATAAAGCCTGGGGCATATCCAGCTGGGATTAAAGCAGATTCCACTGTAATGTGGTATAAAAAGGATGGCAGAAACAGGAAAGTCTTCCTCTTGGACATTCCTCTGCATTATTTCCATGTGGCGGACTGTGGGATGGACCGGGGGGGAATCATATCCAGGAGATATTCACGCTGGCGGTCTACTGCTGAGGAGGACTTGTGCACAGCTAAACTAGGGTTAACGAAAGGTAAAGCCCCACCTGATGAGACAAAAGAGGAGAGAGAGCAAATGTCACAGCACGATACAAACATGAGAGACACAGTGGCAGAACCACACTACTCATCCCCCTGAAATCATCGCCTAAGCACAGGGCACTATTGGCCACAGTGGTCAGACACCTTCTGAAGATAAAAGCTTCTAAAACAGGAGCAAGACTTTGTACCAGAAATGAAGATTTGCGCTCTCTACAATTAAACTACATCTTAAATGCTAAATGAAGCTATCAGGAATAAAAGAAATCCAAACGAATCCATTCAATACTGGGCAAGGGAGTAGATCGCAAGAGCCTGTTAGTGCAGCGTTTCCTTCCTGGAGATCCTGTTTATCACTGAAGAAAACAAATGACTCGAGCTCTCAAGTCAGATTCTTTTATATACATAGAAAAAGATCAGATTAGAATTTATAATTCCTATTTGTTCAAAGCAACAGCTTTAGTCATTGCAAACCCCGAGGCACGCTGGCAGCGTGTGCTGCAGCCTCACCTAGAGCAAAACCATCTGGTTACTGCATGTTGCTGTCCCACCGACCAAACCCAACTGAATTAAACTCCCAGAAATGAATGCCAGACTCCTGCAGCGTGACACTGGCTGCTCAGGTGCCCTCAGTGATGCACAGTGATGTTACATCTGTTTAGGCTCTTTATAAATGGGTATTTTTGTTTGGTAGTATCACCTCACTGCCCCTCTTGATGAGCCCCGAAAGCAAGTGTCAACACCACGACTAAGAGCAAAGCCTCAGTACATCAGGCTTTCATGCAGGAAGCGGCAAAGAGAAACCAGCCTTACCCACAGAACTATGATTGTTGGACAGAGTGCAGCTAGTAAGTACAAAGAGAAGAAGCTTTAGAGAAATAATCTACCTGTATTGATGGGAGTCTTCTTCCAGGCGGCAGCGCTGCCCTTGCTGACAGGTCTCTCAGCATGCTTACCTGGCCTACTCCCAAGTGCTGCTGCAGACGATGCATTCTGCAACTTGGGTGACTGGCTAAATGCATGCAACACCCCCCGGGGAGCTCCAGGACCTCGAGACATCTGGCTAGAAGTCTGGCAAGAGAGCAAAGATTAAGACAGGTGTTGTGGGTTGCTGGCTTTCAAGTACAATCACCCCAGTGAACCTTCACAGCCCCTCTCTTCTCTCCTCCCTTGGCTGTGTCAGCCAAGCCTGGGCTATTATTTCTGCTACCAAGCCTGCTATAGCTTCAGGGCTGGAAACTTCCTGGACTTCTCTGCAGCAAGGTAATAATCAGCTTTCTACTTCAGAAAGCACCTGTAAGGATGAGGAATTAGAATCAACTGCAGAGCAGCAAAAACTGTGCTGTGTGAGCACCTCTGTGCTCAGGCAACGTCACTTCTCTGTACTAAATAACAAGTACCTTGATTATTTCAACTCAAACGAGCACTTAAGCACTTCCTCCAAGCAAAAGGTGGCTTTACCAGGTGTGAGGCTCAGGCTGCGTCATAGATGGATGCTACCATCACCTTAAAACTTCACAAGCAGCACTGTGTGATCCTGGCTCATGGCCTTTTTTCCCCTCCTCTGTCTTAAGTCAGTTGACCTATGTCTTCCCATCTGGCCCATCCTAAGAAACATCTGGAACAGACTTTGCAGGATGTGTTAAACACATTCCAACAACTCTGCAGAAAAAGATCATTCTCTTCTGTTCTTTGAGTATAGAGAACGTAACTGAAGTATCAGGTCCCTGCATGAACTTTAACCAGCCTGCTTACATCAGGCATCTGGTTTTAAGGTTACGCTCAAACACACACATGGCAGAGCTTACAGAAAGCAAGGTCATGCTTCCATTTCAATGTGCATGGAGCCATGGGACTCTTGTCCCATCATCACCAAGATCTGGCTCCTGGCAGATGGATCCTCACCTGCTTGAGCGAGTGGTGCTGCACTATAGGGTCTGACTTGGTCTGTACAGGAGCTGAGGTCTGCTGCAGTATCCTCTGCTCGATCTCCTGCTCCTGCTGCAGTGCTTTTACGAAGGCGGCTTTCAGTCGGTTTGTGTGCTCAGCTTTCAAGGCCTTTTTCTGGTTGGATGTCATGCAGGTTTCACACATAATGATGCCGTTCTTCTCCTCCCTCCAGCGGCAGGTGAAGTCCGTCTTACACTGAGCACACATGTAGGGCTCACGAGATGATACAGCCACGGAAACTTTACCTGCAGAACACAACCAGCTTAGCTCAGCTCCATCTGGGGCTTCTGTGAATCAACAACACTCGGAAACCTCAACAATATGCCAGCTAAAGAAAGGCAAACCAGCCACGCTTCACTCTCCTTTTGCATTTACTAAACCTTGAAACTCTTTGCTTGTGTGAGTGTGTGTGTAGGAATCCAACAGATACTTGTTTAGACACTGATTCAAGAGTTTAGTGGTGGTGGCCAAGCAATGGGCTGGCTGGAAGCGAACAGTTCTGGGGAGAACTGGATGCACCTGAGAGCAATCTTTACACTCCGTGCCTAGAATTTCTTTAGACTATTTTAGAATTCCAAATTATTCAAGAACGTGGATCCCAAATTTGCCCATGCTGCTGCAATGGAAACATTCCCTCTTTGCTTCGAGGAGCGTTTGGAACACCATCTCACCTTGAGTTTCCAGCAGGTTCTGCACAACTTCTTCCAAGCCCACTAAGTAAATGAATTCGTTATTGGCTGCACTGGGCAGGAAGTTCATCTCAGGTGCAGGAGGTTTGGGAGGAGGGATCTCCAAGAGCGTCTTCTCCAGCTGCTTCCGCAAGGCGAGCTTGGCGGCGGCCTGCCGACTGGCAGGGGACTCACCAGCATTCCCCATGGAAGCGGCGCTGCTTGGAGTAGCATTGGCCTGAGCGGATGTCACGGATGTACCTTTGATTGAAGTTGGTGAAGCCTGGGAGGGGACACAGCACAGGTTAGGGACAAGGCACAGGGCAGGGACACGGCGCAGGGCAGGGACACGGCACAGGGCAGGGACACGGCGCAGGGCAGGGACACGGCGCAGGGCAGGGACACAGTCCTAACCCCTGCCACTGGAGCAGCTTGCTCCAAGCCCTGTGTCCAACCTGGCCTTGAACACTGCAGGGATGGGGCAGCCACAGCTTCTCTGGGCACCCTGTGCCAGCGCCTCAGCACCCTCACAGGGCAGAACTGCCTAAGAGCTCATCTCAATCTCCCCTCTGGCAGCTTATTTACAGCACCTGTATGGCAGCATCAGTGGTAGATGTTAAGTTGCTGCTTCAGTGTCTCTCAGGGTTTCAGACAGGAGCTCTGTTCACCAGAACACATATTTACCCTTCTTAAGGAAGGGAAAAAAAGACAGTCTCATGGACAGCTTCAAATTGAGCCACCAAATGTGCAATGAGGCACCAAATTCAGTTCAATGAAATAGATATTTCTCCCCAAGACTCTGCAATAGTTTTCTTCATTCCTGCGTACAGCATGTGAAGAGAGCAAGAGGAAGGACATGGGAAGGACAAGGAGCAGGAGAGCTGTAGTAAGAACCAGCTACCACCATTTGATGATAGCAAACCACACCAATCAGAGAGTAATGAAAAGCATTTAGCTCTTCCTCTGGGATGTCAGGTTGGGCACAGAAGAGCCCACGGCACTCACCTGTGGGATGTTGACCAGCAGGCTGGTGTTGGGGACATTGGCCACGCGGATCAGCCCCTGCTGAATGATTCTCTGCCCCTGTATCTGGACGCTGGGGACCGATGCGCGCGGTGCCAGCAGCAGCGGAGGTGGCCCCGTGCTGGAGTGCTGTCGGATGTTGTGGATTTGCTGGGAAGAGACAGAAATGGGCTGATGCAACGGTGCCAGGAGTCATGGGGGAGGGAAGAGAGAGGGAATCGGTGGTGGGAGTTGAATGGGATGAGACAGTGGCAAAGGAGGCAGGGAACAGCAAAAGAATGTGGTGATGACATCTGCAGCAAAACGTGATGAGTTTCCCTTTCCCGCTATCAAAATGAAACAAGTAGAATGGAACATGAAGAGATGCTCGTTTGTGAGGCCGCCAGGCTACAGCCAAACAAGTAATCTAAGTCTCCAAGTCAAACTTCTTTCAAAGTCTATCACTGTTAAAGCAGTTTCATTTGAAAGGCATTAGGAAAGCTACGCCTCAGAATGTGTCCTTCGTAATCAGACCAGAAAGAAAATGAACTACACCAAATCTCTACCTTCCCTCTCACTGCTGGCTGTGCAACACACCGAGGAGACCCTGCACTGCAAAAGAAATCCTCATTTAACAAGGAAATGTTTGTTCCCTCATATCTCACAGCAGTCATCACTTCAGAAGAGCGTATCGAATCGAACGTTGCTTCAGTGCCGCCACTGTTTGCTGTCAGAGGTGATAAAGACCCTGCAAAGCAGCACTTTCAGCCTCAAAGTTGACTATCTCATTTCAGCAGCTCTTATTCAATCACAAGACAGACACAATGAGGGAGGTTTTGTATTTGAAAAGGTGAAACTGAGATGATAGAAGCAATGATGAGGGGGGAAAATGGAAGGAGCAGAGACTGGGTTTCATTTCCTTTGCTCCTGCACCCCTAAAAAGCAGGTGAAGCTGGAAGCCTGTGAATTAACCCACAGCCAAGGGAAGCAGCAGTGCAGGTGAGGCAGCTTCCTCCATCACCACAGCACCTACTCATGCATCAATGGAAGTGTATGGCACAGCACAATACATAAGCGTGGAATGATGCAACACATCTAACTCAGCTTAAGAAATCCCAGCAGGAACTTCCCAGGTTCCCTCAGACGAGCAGAAAGATGAGTGGTTTAGTTCAGATGGCTTAAGGAAAAGCCAAGTGGAACCACCACAAAGAAAGCACTTACCTGCGCTCCTCTGACAAGAGGTGGCATCACTATCTGCGTGTTCTGCTGAGTTCCTAACTTGGAAGAAGTCTGCTGCCCTCCACGGACCAAGGGAGGAGGAATAACAGTGCCTGGTATCCGTGTAGAAGAGGTCTGTAAAACAGAGGACAGTTTACTCTGACTGGTTTGCTCTGGGGTGTTCATACTCATGCTCTCTTCTGCTGCTTGCTGTGCTGATAAGGACGCAATGGCAGCCTGGCTACACACCCAGGGCTTGCTCTCCCTCATCCTGCACAGAATCCAAAGGGTGAAGCACAGTCCTGGACAACATGTTCCCCTGCCCTCACACCGCTGGGGTTCAACAGCTCAAGGACTGTTGTACCGAGACACACCAAGAGGGACACCATAACCTGAATGTGAGAGTGGGGGGACACAGCACAGCTCTCCTCTCTGCTGATGAGATGGATGCAACATCTCTCTCGAGCCCATGGAGAGAGTGGAGGACAAGAGACAGCCAGGCTGGCTTCAGTGCAGTCGGTGCCCAAGAGGCAAAAAGGAGCGTATTTTGGGGTGGGGGGAGTAAGAGAATGGGGAATACAAATGGCGGTCTTCAAGGAGAAGCATGAGGCAGACAGGAGTTGGAGGTGTGGGCACGTGCATGTATGTGTGAAGGGAAAAGAAAAGAGACAGGTTTCACATAGCACTGACATTCCTGCAGACCACAGAGCCTGAGCAGTGCTCACTGCTCAGGAGCAACCAACCTCTCTGTCTTACTCATGTGGCTTTACACATCTCTCCACTTCCCTCACTCAGGCCTCAGCCTGATCATCATCTGTGCATGAAGACTTCTAAAACCACTCAAGCTCCCACTTCCATGAGTTACCATGTGTACACAAAAGTACGTATTTAGGAAGGGGGGAAGTTTTATCCCCTTGTGAGCAAAGACCAAAGGTTAACTCAACTCCTGCACACAGGAATTAGTAGCGTTTTTGCAGCCAGGCAGAAGCAGACGGAGGTTAATTTGCCCAAACACCACAAGTTAGAATCAGTTCAGCTCTGGATTCTGAGCTCCCAACTCCCTGCTCTGTCCAACCGCAGGTTCACTGTCTGACCACTGAAGGTGTAACTTGTGCTCCAGTTCCTCTGAAAGTGCTGTCTTCGGTGAAGGCAACTTGCCTCAAGGAGATGATTGGAGCTGACTGACTGCTGAAGGCTTTGTGGCTGTTTCCCAACTGGACAGCAAGTGTCCCCTTCCCTCGAGTGGCGCGCTCCGAGGGATCTTCACTTTTCCCAAGTGAAAGCATTTTGTGCTGAAGCACTTCTGAAGTTGTTTCAAATGAGCCCAAGGTAAATAACCAGAAATGGTTTCAATCCAAGAGCAAAACAAGACACTAGAGACGAGAGGCAGATGTCAATTGCCTTTCCTTTCTTATCTTCTTCCCCAAGGCTTTCCAGCATTCCATTTTATTTCATCTGAACCAAGATCTCTCCTACCATCATGTGCCTTTCAGCCACCAAGCCAAAAGTAAAGATCTTGTCATTCACTCAGCTCTTAGTTAAGCACACTGAGGGCACAATTACGTCCTGAGGGGACGGCAACAGGCTGCCACAATACTCCTACTCCCTAACTCCATGGCATCCTCTTTATGGATGTCTGGATGTAGAGTGGATCGGAATGATCGGCCATTAAGATATAAGCTTTTGAGTCACCTCCCTGTGACACCACTTCCATCTCCCACCCCAGTCGTTCTTAGAAAGCTTAGAGTGGGGTTTTGGGAGTTCCGAGCTGGCTCCAAGCCATTCATGTGGTGGGACCACCCTGTGCACCTTGTCCTCTGCTCCATGCCCTACGCCTGGCAGCCTGGCCCCCCCACTGACCTGGAGGGATGGCTTGCCAGCAGCAACACTCTGCGGTCCCCGCACCAAGGGCGGAGGGGTGGCCACAGCACTCCCAGAGGAACCAGCAGGCTGGAAGAGGAAAAACCAGAAAGAAAGCAGACGAGTGTAAGGGTGTAAAGCAGGATTACAGAAGCTAAGGGAATAAAAGCGGTTTACCTCCTCGTGCCTCAGGAAGAGCATCTTCAGAGACGGTGGGTTTCCCCCCTCCCCACCCCTTTCCTCCTCCAAGCATCTCAACATGCACATTCACATGAAGAAATTACGAGGTAAGTAGAGATAAGATTATACCAGGAAAATAGGGAAAAAAGTTTAGGAAAAAGACTTCAGATCTCAAGAAGTTTAGGATATGCCATTTTACCCTCGTTAGTTCAAACACCCAGAGCTCATTGCTCAGTAGCAAGCTGAGTGATCCAGGTACTTGCATGAGTTTTAATCCCATCTACACAAGAGCTCTTAAGTGTGGGAGAAAGACACCAACAAACCAACCCAATGCAGCCAGGAGAGCTGCTGTTAACATCCAGCCACACTGAGCAGTGCACTTACAGCTGCACATCGCCCCCATCACAAAGCCCAGCAAGTCAGCATCCCTCGCTGTGCAATGAAATGGTTTAGTTGCCATTGTTACAGGTACTTGAAGTTGAGCTGGTGCCTTGATGGCAGCACGTGGGGTGCTCGCACACCCCCTCACCTCCCAGCCTCCTCCACTCTCCGCTGCACACAACTGCTCTGCCAAAAGGGAGGCTTCTTCGCTAGGTTAGTGCCTGATGAGAACAGTGCCTTGGTTGTGCGAGATGAGGGAGGGGAGAAGGAGAGGAGGAAAGGAAGGGAGCACAGAGTGGGAGGACTGAACTGTCCCTCACAGGGGGAGTTTTTGGATGATGGAACTGTGTGGCTAACCCGAGACTCCCTTCACCTGGAAGAGCTGGAATCCAGACCTGCACTTCTGCCATGCAGCACAAAATCAGCCTTGGGCTCCCGGAGCGTGGGGCTCACACTCTACCTGTCAGCACATTGGTTATGTGCAAGGATCTCCTCCACATCTTTCAACAATCTCCAAATGGCATTAAGGAGGGTTTACTACATGGAAAAGCATCATTTCATAAACACATCTGGGGTTTAACAAACAGATGTTCAGATCCTGAATACAGTTCATAGGAGAAACTGTCTTGGTTTTGGCAAGACAAAAAGGAATGGTTCACAGCAGAAGCCACTCTAAACCTCATCAAAGTTTTATGAAAAGTGAGATGTGCATTACCTGAAAGGGTTCTTACGTTCCACAGGTTCCAGTAACTACCCCAGTTACTTCATTCCTTCCCTCCCCAGTCCAAAAGATGAGCTGTAAGCTTCTGTAGGATGATAAATACCTTCTGGATAGTGGTCTCCTTCTGGATTTGACTTTGCCGTAGCTTTTTCAATAGCACAAGTTTTGCTTCTTCTAACCGTAACTCTTCTTTTAGCTGTTTAATCATCCTCTCCCGCTCCTCTGGGCTGCTTTTCTGCAGGGCAAGAGAGGATGGGAAAGCAGGGAGGGGAAGAGGGGAATACAAGTTACAACAAGAATTTACAGCCCTGTAATTGGCACATGTGGCTCAATATCACTGCCATGCAATGCATGGACACAAACTGAGCACGGAGCAAGAACTCAAAGGGGAAAAGAAAGAATGTTTTGGGGTTGATTCCACAAAACAAGCAAAAAAGGCAAACCAAGGAAATGCAGTTCAAATAAAATCTCAGACAACTCTGAGGAGGGTTATGCTGCGTAAGGGGCATTGCGCCCACCAAAAGCCAGGTCAGAAAAAGAAGGGCATCAGCCTTTAACAGCTCCATGGTTCCCCACTTGTGAATCCATCTTCAGGAAAGGATGGATCCACCTGACCTGCGAGCACGGCGCCGCTGCAGGAACCAGTGGTGTGGTTGCTCTTTTTCAGCTGGCACACTAAGAGTGAGTCGAGACAAGAACTCACCATGAGCGCCTCTGTGTTGGTCTCTTTTAATGCTATTTTGGTTAACCCATTCATCCTAGGGCTGGAAGGTTCATTGTCAGATAACACTATCACATCCGGGGAGGGGACTCGCTTCTCTCTCTTTAGTTCACTGCGAATCAAGAGCAAAGCACAGGGAAAAGGGTTAATAAAAGCAAGCAATCTATTACTTTATGCTGCATTTCCTAATGCTAATGTCTGGAAGTTGTGACTCTTTCCCACCCCAGTTACTGAATCTGAAGGAAACTCAACACAAACCATTCACGCTCCTTCACTTACCTAAGTTTAGGTACTTCATGGCATTATCTTCTTCCTACACCAAATCAATTCTTTTCCCCTACTGAGAGCACAAACCTGGAGCAGTCTCAACACCAATGGACACATCCATGAAACACCACTGAAACACATCAGTTTATAACAATTTTAACCCTTTTTCTGCCTTTAACACTCAGTGTCTTGAACGCTGCCTGCACCTTCCACCTGCACTCCTGACAATGAATCACCTCTTAGCTTCACTGCTATGGTTATCCGATGAGAAGAGGATGTTAAGCTTCGTGAACCAAAAGGGACAGAGATCACATGATGTGACAGCAGATGCAGGCACCACTGCACAAGCCAGTACGTGTCACATCACCCCTGGTATCAGGGCTGGGGGTTTCAAGCTGTGAAGCCAAAGGATTTCAGAGCAAGGCTTGCAGCATGGGAGGCTGAGGAGTTGGACACGACCAGGACAGCAAAGTCCTCTGCAGCATCCAGGTAATGGCAGTGCTTGAGAGAAGGCCGATAGTGAGGGTTTGAGGAGAACACGACACACGTCAGTGTTTTGCTCTGCTTTAAACCCAAAGCCAGAAGCAGGAGCAATCACGCTGCAAGTGAGAACCTTCTGTGTATCGCTGTAGGAAGCAAAGTGCAGGAAGGATTTGTCTCAAGCAAGATGAAGTATTCCAGTGTGGTTTATACTATCCTCAAGGAAGATATGTGGCACATGAGTTTTGGCAGTTGAATACCAGGCAATTACTTCTTAGCCTAAACAAGAGTTTCTACACTTAACTGACAGCCACACTTCGTAGGAATTCAATGCTAACAGAAATCCATCATTAGGATCTTCTTTAGGACAAAGGGGCCATTCACAGCAACTGAGGCACTGCCAGGCTGTGCCCCCGGGGGCTTCAGGAGACACCCCCAGGGAAGGCAGCAGCTCAGGCGGTGCCCTGGACCCCAAACCCGCTCGGGCAGGGTTTGAAATCACTGTTTCCACGTTAGCAAAGCCCAAGGCGGAGCAGTGTCCTCTAGAGGGCACAGGCAGGCAGCGAACCCCGCACCGCGGCTCCCACGGCCTCCCGGCCCGAGCCGTGGCACCGCGGAGCATCCCCGCTTTCCCCTCTACCCGAACCGGCCCCGGTCGCTCTCGGCAGCGCTGGGCCAAGCCCGCCCCGGGCCGGGAGCCGTGAGAACGGACGGGAGGAGCCTGAAGCTGCTGAGCCCTTTCCCGACGGCAACGGCCCGAAGGAGCGAGACAGCCGGGGCCGGGCGGGCGCCGGCGGCTCCTGGGCAGGATTGGAGCTTAGATCCCTGCCTGGAGGGGGGGCAATGGCTGCGGGACACAGACACCCCTGGAGCAGCTCACGGGAGCCAGCTCAGCACCGACACAGGGCCTCAACCGGCGCAAGGGAAGGGAGGGCGCAGTGATGAGCGCAGCCCCAAGCCCAGGGCCTCCATGGAGCGGGATCCCACCGGAGCCCCGGGCTCTGCTCCAGCCTGAACCGGTTCAGATGGCGACATCGAGCGGGGGTCATGTGACCGCTACCGAAAACCATGGCAACGGCCGGGGGCAGCCCTCGAGGCTGCGTGCAGGCACCGGCACCGCAAATGGAGCGGGAGCCCTGAGCCCCGCACAGGGGTAAAGGGAGAAACGGGAAAAGGCAGAGCAAAGCATCCCCAAGAGCCCCCGTCCCGCACGTCGGAGTGCGCCGGGTTCGGTGCCCAGCCTGCATGGGAGGGCCGAGCTGGAAGATGCTGCTGGAGGAGCGCAGGCATCCCTGGGATAGCACAGCGAAGGAAATGCCATCCTGCAGTGGCACAATGGAGTGTCACAGCAGCTCATCCGCAACCCGAGCGGTCCCGATCCTTGAGGAAGCACAACGGAACACGGGCAAGGGAGCTGGAGCACAGTGTGGTGGGGATCTGGGGTTCAGGCTGCAGGAGAGAAGGCTCAGGGGAGACCTGATAGGTTCCTACAGCTGCTGGAGAGGAGGATGGAGGCAGGAGGGGGCTGAGCTCTGCTCCCAAGGAACAAGGGATGGGACAAGAGGAAACGGCCTCAAGCTGCACCAGGGCAGGGTTGGATGGAGCCGAGGAACAATTCCTGCCCCACAGGGTGCTCAGCATTGGAAGTGCCCAGTGCAGTGCTGGAGGCACCATCCCTGCAGGTGCTCACACAGCGTGGAGACAAGGCCTCAGTGCCATGGGTCAGTGGTGGCCTTGGCAGGGCTGGGGCAAGGGTTGGATCGGATGAGCTTAAAGGGCTTTTCCAACCTGGTTGATTCTAAAGGGAAGAGGAGCTGGGACAGACACCTCTGCAACTTCTGTTTTCCAACGTACACAAGTGCTGCTCCTGACAGCTACATCAGAAGATGCTCACCCAGGAAAAGCTGCCCAAGCAACACGACATTCAGAGTCTGAAAGTGGGCATCTCCACAGAAGCATTCTTCGTGTCTACCGAGGACCATCTCCACACTGCCTCGAGTCTGTGGGCATGCGACCTCACAGGAAAGCCCTTCCTGAAGGGGGGAGACACTCTATAGTCCTTAAGGCAACACAGTGATCACAGCAACAGAGCCTACTCAGGGTTCTAGGATTGCCCTCCTCAGCACTGCACATGGAACGAGGCAGCACAAGAGGGAACTCCAGAAGCATTCAGACCAGACCTCTGCCTTCAGAACCGAGGTTGCTCCTTGCTGCTGTGAGCCTGTGTCAAGCAGAACAATTCAAAGCAGATGTTTCAAAGGACGAAAGACAATGGAAATATCACCACTGGCAGAAGAACACTGCTCCTCGTGTGGGGGTCTGCCCCGCTGCTCTGACCTTTCTCCTCCGAAGCCATAGGGCAGAGCCTTCAGTTAAATAAAGACACAGCTCTATCATTCTCCCTTCAGCTTCCCAAAGTTGCTGTCTCAATGGCTTGGACTCAGCACTGGAAGATGAAAGCAGGGCTTCGGCCCAGCTCCCTACACCCATGTAAGCATTCCCAGCACTAACAGCATTGGACCCAGTCAGGCTGGTGTGAGGAACCAAGCACAGAGGTACACTCAGCTTTGCTAACAGACCTCCTCTTCCTGCAAGATGGAAGCTCCCAGCGAGTACAAGAGTGCAACCCAGGAGGACGAAGCTTACACTTAACACTCATAGGAGACACCCAGGAACTCCTGGCTCTGGCGCAGGGGCTCATGCTGCAGCTTTGGGAGCTTCAGGACGTTAACAGAAGAGCTCCTGTATCTCAACAAACAGCCTTTGCATTCCTCATACTGCTCCAGAGGCATTACACAGAGAATGAGCTTCATTCACAGAGCAGATCCTGCCCGTGCTCCAAAATGCCCTTTCGATCACTCTTCCAAATAAAAGAGAGGAGAGGGTAAAATCAATGTGCTGCTCACTTGGATGGAGCCACAGAACTACTGACCCGAAACGTGCCATCCCCCAGAGCAGAGCAGGAGCCCTCCCCAGCCTCATCCCACTGATCCCAACACATCCCACCATCAGCAGGTAACCCAGGGAAGCGCCACAACTGCTTCAGGCTAAAGCTTCATCTGCATTAGCAAATATGCAACAGTTTTGCCTCAGTCCATTCAAGGACTCTCATCCAAAAATACTTGGCAAAGAAGGAAGACAAACAAGGAAAGAAAGAGCAAAGCAGTGGGGATTTTTCTTTTCTTCCCCCAGAGATGTTTTATCTCCACGAATCAAAGAAGCTGCAATGCATCTAGTGACTGTGGTGTGAAACTGAAGCAAACAAACTCCATCCCGAACCGAAGGGAGGGCACTGGAATCCCACTGTCTGTATTTCAAATAAACTACCAAAACTGCCCAAGAAACTCTGGCATCAATTCCGGCACAGTATCCTTTAGCACAACACATGCCAGGAGGCACAGACACAATGTAGATAAGCTGAAGAGATCTAAAGCACCGGGCTCTGCCTTATTTCCAGGCTTCCGAATGGGAAGAGAGGAGCTTACTGCTCCTCACTGGCTCTGTCGTGAACATTGCTCCCACTAAAGCCCAGTAAAGCAGCACCAGCTGCATCCCACCATGCTTCAGACGCATTAGAGCTTCCCAATCAAACTCTTTCACTTAGGAAGTGCCCGATGTGCCTTGGCCAGATGAAACCAAACCAAACCCACCCCAAATCCAGAAATTCAGAGCTCCAACGTTTAGCAGCCAAACCTGAAAACAAGAGCGCAGCCATTGGGCCAACTTCCATCCAACAGCTTCTAATCAATGCCATTCCTCATTATCCCATGTAACAGCAGACTGTGATGGTTCTGAGCTTCCAGAGCAGTGCGCCATGTCACAGACACAAATCGGAACCACCAAGATCTAAAGTTAAAGGCACTATGGAGTTCAGGGAGATGATTTGTCTGACAGCACTAACCACAGTGATGCCTATGAGCTCCTCACCCTCCTTCCTGACAGCTCTCATGGAAGCAGCAGCTCACACAGAGCTTCAAGAAGCAAGATCTTGGAGCTGGGGACCTATCTGACAGTTGAGCATCCCAGAAATTGGGAGAAACCAGAGGGGCACAAGCAACTCCTGTGGAAAACAAACCCAGCATGTCACATGCAGACCTTTTAGCTTGCCCAGGCTTCATTTCTGGTTATCGGCCAGCCCTGAACTGGTTTTGATCAAGGCACAGTTTATAGAGGTTCCAAGGCTCGCGTGGTGATGCCCCACTCTTGGCAAAGACAGAAACACAAGTAAAAACTCAAAGATGTTCAACTGCTGAAAAGCCGTTTGGCTCCACAGGACACGTTCATCCCAGGACTGCTATCGAGACAAAGCAGGAACTGGGAATAACAGATGCCAATTCTTGTATCTGTGTTTCATTACAGCGTCACCCTCACCACTGCCATCCCGCCTGTGTGCTGTGACAACGCCATGTCCTCACTCTCCTTGCACACTGAGAAGCTGCCTTGTTTAGGATCCTGAAGGGAAACACATGTTGAGGTTATCTATTCAGGGAGTTACTGTAATTCCGAGCATTTAAGATAGCACAGCACAACAACCAAGCACAACACAGCTGCTCACAGGGTCAAGCAGCAGTCCTGCCTGCAAACACCCCACACCTCCATGAGCACAGTTGGGATAACAGTGCCCTGCTCCTGAGGGATCCCAGTGCTCCAGAGGAGAGGATAGTCTGTCCTCACAGACCTGAGCACAGCACCCCCCATGCAGAGCCAGTTAAACAGCAGTGCCCAGAAGGACTGCTCCTGGTCTCTGCCAAACCTCACAGAGTATACCAGGAATCCAGAGCTGAACTAGTACAGTGTATGCAATGTGGTCACGTTGGATGGGCTAGGAAATAGTACTAGGAAAAAAGCCTCGGAAAAAGGTCAGGATCCATCCTGGAGGTGAAGGGAGCTGTGCCTGGAATACAGGAACACAGGGAGGTGCAGCAGGCAGCACGATCCAGGAATGGCTCCAGGAGGAAGCCCCAGCCTCAGTGGGGAGCAATGGATGCTCAGATGTGGTGGGAAACTCATGTAACAAAGGGGAAGGAAAGAACAGAGAGATGAAGAAGAGAGGAGAGGGAAAGCAGAGCTTGAAAACACGAGAAGACATCAGGATTTGACCAGGTCTGACAAAAGCTCTTTCCCTCCAGCACCCATGCTGCTGTAAATCAGAGTATTCCCAAGCAAAGCCATTTCCATGGTGCTGTTTCACCACCCCACTGCAAACCAGACATATCCTTCCCCCCATTCCATCTCCACAGTAGGTCCAGACTAATTACACCCCAGTGGAGCAAGCTCCCATCCCAGCACTGCACAATGCCAGGCAGAGGAGCAAGGGTTTGGTTTGGCCTCGTGTGACCTCTCATCAAAGCCTTCTACCACTACAGACTTCCTCCTGTTTCTTCTGGCATCGGGGAACATGCTCAAACCAGACCCTGGTTTGAAATTTAAGGTTGAGAAAAAGAAAGAAGAAAATCAAATGAAAAGGAATGTGGTTTGAAGCTGCAGGCAGATATTGCCAGAATATCAGAACGTTTCGGGATGCGAATCTGTTTGGTTGGCTTTACGTCAGCCAATCGCGACTGCTGCTGGCCCCCTTTCCAAGGAAAACATTAAGTTTTCAGCTCTAGAAGCATCAAGGAAGTTTAAAAGTCAAGCCCATCACTAAGCAGGAGTTCTACCCAAGAAGTTTGTAGCACTTTGGTCCTTTTAAGCAGCAGCTCTTTGTTCATCAGCTCAGAAAGTCAGCTCTGCTGCTTTAAAGAGCCAACTGCCTGTGATGCTGTGAGCCACATTCCTCTGCAGATCAAAGGCCTGGAAAGGTAAGCCCCACAAAACACCCAAGAATTCCGGATGAAATGAAGATTCACCCCCTGTACACACACGAGAGCTCAGCCTCAGCTGGAGACAAGCTTCCTCTGTATCACAGCAGCTCCAGGCTCACATGGCATTCACATCCCGAGGCAGTTGCTCAGAGCCACGCACGGACCAAGGGCACCGGCACAGTGCAGGAGCAGAGCTCCAGAGCCTGGGAAGCTGCTGCCTGAAGCTCACACAGCCAGGCTCATTTTGTCACTGGAGATGACTCAGGGTTTAATTCCTCTCTATTAAGGATTTTATAGAGACAGGCCGTACGAAAGGAGCGAGCTCCAGCTTACAAACAGCATCCGAAGCTTCTCCTTGGGAAAATCCTAACTGTATTTATCACCATCACATCAGTGGGCTTGCGATCAGACTGCAAGGGGAGTTTTTGTCTGGGGAAGCCTTTTCCATCTCCTTGCTGAAACTGAATACAACACTATCCTGTTACCTGAAACAGGAACACTGCACGGAGAGAGGATGCTCTCCCATCTCGTGGAAACAGCAGTTACTGTTCCAGCCACTCTCTGGGAAGCTGGAAGTGTGCAGCCCCTTGCTCATCATCACCCTGTTTGCACGTCTCACAACAGAGGCAGACACCAAGGGAGCAGAAATGCTGGCACCCATTTCAAAGATAGGCTCAATTCACAAAGAGCACAGGCATGTGGGGGCAAGTACTGCAACAAAAGGGGGAGAATGCCTGATTCTAATGTATTCAGCTTTTGGTATGAGATATTCTTCATCAAACCAGCCTGCATACCTGGGTTCATTCAGAGGTGGAGATGTGCCAAGAGACACCTTCAGAGAGTCCCTCCCAATCAGCACAATACAACTGCTTGCCATGGAATCACCCATTACCCCAATAACTGCCTCTGCAAGACACAAGCTTCTCCTAAACAGCAAATTGATCAACGTGCGTGATTGTGCCTTCAGCAGAAGCTTGAGGGACATAAACCCTCGAGCCCTCCGCTTCCCTCCATTGCGCTGATGGGAGAGGGCCTGAAGCAGTGATCAGCCCCTTGAAAGGTATCTCTCAGAAAAGCATCACAAGTTTGGGAAAGTTCCCAGGTGAAAAGCCATTAAACATCAAAGATGCCCATTTTCTTCACAGCACTCATAAGCACCCTCCTCTCAGTAATTCCTGCGATAAGGATCTGGTGTTTCCACCTCCTCTCCAACCTGCCCTGCTCTAACACCCAACATCCCAGCGAACGGGGCTCTCTGAGAGCAGGCGCAGCTCTCAGCTCTTAGGAATCCCCACTCCAGCAGCAGAAACAGGAATAAACAAGGCTTCCAGAGCTCCTGCTCAATGTGTTGGGTCCTCCTGCACTAGAAAGACAAAAGCAAGCCCTCAAAGGGCTCAGGGCAGGGCCACAAACCTCTTGATGGGTTATTTATGTTGGTACAGCCAGGTTCCGAGTTAGAACTAGGGTAGAAGATCTGGAATCTGGCTTGAAAGGGCTGCCTGTAAACCTGTGTCAGAGCCACCCAGTTCACACGTGCCTCTCGTACACAAGAACAAGGATGGACAAATGCAGCCACCCTATTATGGGTGGACTTTCAAAGGCGAGCTTGTCCTGCAGAGAACTGCTGCAGCCAGGTGCTGGCTCTTCAGAGCACTTCTAGTGTCAACATGCATGACTTTCCAAAAGACACTCAGATGTATCCCCACATCCTGCTCCGTCAGGAAGAATCCAGTTGCAATTACAACTCCTCTGTTTAGACAATTACAATCTATTACTTTCCCTTTATCAGAGCTCAGCTCAAAACACCCAAACCACTCTTGCTCACATAAATCTCAATCAGTAGCTCAAAGCGCATCCTCTTAGTAACGTGCATGGTTTTCTATTCAAGACTGTGTTTCTTTACTCAGCTGCTCGTCACAGCTGTCAAAGCCTACGGAGGAGAAACCACTGAGGAAGCTCCAGCAGTAACTGGTGGATCTCATGTGAAGAGCCAGAGCTGCAACACATGTGTGGAATTGGAAAGTTCTCCACCTTTAAGATGCAAAGAACTTCCTCTTTGTGCCAGCTGAGAGCGTTTCGCTGCGCTGATATCCCAGAGGTTAGTGTGACTGGAACTCACCTTTTTGAGGTACTCATGTCCACAGGCTCATCTCCCGTCTGCACCTCCACCTTAATGGTTGCTTTCACCTCTCCACCTTTTAATAACCCTTGCACTTTGCCAGCTCCAGGATCCGCTTTGATTTTCATGTCGCCTTCAGCACTGATCTCCGTTCCCAAGAGTCCTTTGTCCATTTTCAGTTTCTTGCTGTCCACATCGTTGTGCGGTACCTCACGTTCTAGTGCTCGTTTCTGGCTCCGTGTCCTGCATGCTTCCTCTGTCATTGTGAGGCTCTGGGGAGAGAGCAGAAGTTGGACAAAACACCTTCGTTTCAAACCAGGGCAAAGGACAGTGGTTACTGCAAATGAAGCTCAGAGAGCGATGAAAGTGTTGCTGGTGTGCTCACGTAGCTGATCTCTGACATCCATCTCAGGCTGAAGCTATTAAGCACCCAGCATCACTGTACTTACACTTAAGCAAAACCAAACAAGAACACCCACAAGAACCTCACTGAGCATCAACTCCAATCACCCACAGCCTGCACCAGAGCCCAGGAGAACAGACAAACCCCCACACGAGAAGTTTGGCCCTTCACCAAAAGGCAGGACTGTATGTATTTGCCTCCCATGCAAATCAAGGCAATTACAGAATGCCAGATTAGGATCTCCCGGGACTGCTGCCATGCCTTTCTGAGGACCTCAGCCTGGCTCCAAGTCCCAGGAATCACACACTACAGGGAGAAGGACCACCACACCCTGCCTGAGGAGACACTTCCATCCTGCTCGAGAGCCTGCTGCCAGCACTAAGGCACTGCCATTGTGAGACTCAAGTTGAGACTTTCTCCCCTCCTGGGGAAGGAGCCAGGCTTTTCCAGGCAGAAGCGCTGGGCTCAGGGGAACCAGGCTTAACTCCTCGCCTGCCGGAGGGATGGGAAGTTCTGCTGTGGGGAGCAGTGCCAGCCCGCGCTCCGGTACCTGCGGCCACCCACCCATCATCCATCACCCATCACCCATCCATCCATCCCAGCGGACGCAGAGCTGAGTCAGGCTTTGATCCCATGACATCACTGAGCTCCACATGACCCTTCCCAGGATGCAGCCTGCGAGACAAAGCACTTTCCAGAAACCAGTCTGAGCCGGCGGCAGGCGACCTGCAGCGGGATCACCCCGGCCCCGGCACCGCAGCCCTCCTCCTCCTCCTCCTCACCCACAGTCCCCTCGGGCTGCCTGGGGACATGGGGCACCCTAGCGATGACCTGGGGTGGGATGGGGGGAGAGCGACAGAACATCCCCCCCCCTTTAATTAATTAATTAATTAACTGTTCCTCCCATCTCCAGTTTCTTTCTCCTCCTCTAAAAAGGGCTCCAGGACTGAGGCCGACACTCACCAGTGGAACAAAGTGTTTGCAATGGGGTTTAGCAGCGAGAGATTAACATAATTACACAACATAATTAACCTCTGCTCACCCTCCACTCCACCCCCCCGCAATCAGCAGCGTCACATCAGCACTATGTGACATTGGCATTTCACAGCGGCAGCCCCATGCCACTGACCACACATTTCCCTGCATGGTCTTGGATGAAATAGGGGTATTATTTGGGGGGGGGGCAGTGATATAATAATGGCCAAAAAGAGCGTTTGACAGCAAGGGTAAGTTCATGTCGGTATTTATGGGGTGAGCAAACAGCACCCAGCGCAGGCAGGCAGCACCATGGTGCAGCTCAGTGTGCCCCAGTGACTTCCCCAGCCCCCTAAGAGCAGCTTTTAACCACAGCAGCACTGCGGGCTGAGCATCTCTGCTCACGATGCTGCACCACAACTGCTGCTCGCCCCGAGCCTGGCCAGGAAGAGCCCATCTTCCTGTGCTCAACAGCCAAACGTGGGGCTGGCACAAAGCACAGCACAGCCATCGCTGCCTTACACACCCCGATGTGCTGCTCATCACAATGACCGCCGTGGAGCTGAGGCAGGAGGAGCCCCCTTCAACCCTGCTCTGGGTTTATCTGTGGGATCTCCCTGTTCTCCAGCCTCATGGGGATGGGAAGCAGCAGCTCAACAGCCGGCGCTGATCCGAGAGCTGCAGCGAGCAGCACATCAGGCATTCGGGCTCCAAACTTCAGCAACATTGATGTGATGCTGTATTTCTGCTCTTCTGGTTTGGAGCAGGACAGGAAAAGGCAATACCTGGAACTGTATCAGGGTATTTCACACCTCACAGGCAGAGCTGCCAGGCTGAATCTCTCTTACCTGAGCTCAATCCCAAGCAGCGGAAATGAGCTAAATCTGCTCCTGGCACTAGGGTTTAAAACCCAACCAATGCAGTTCAAATCCTCATACGCATCCAGGTCAGGCCCAGCAAGTGCTTCACGAGGTACCTGCTCTCTAGCAAAGCAAGCCGCTCACAAGGGATGGATGGGGAGAGGCACTGAGCACCCCACCTGGAGCGTTTCCAGGGGAACCCTTCGTACACAAACTCCTTACAAAGCTCAGGCTGAACACATTAACAACCCCCATGGAAACACAGCTGTACCTTCGGCAAAGCCCTCTCCTAGGACACATCCTCAAGGACATCACACCATGCACCCTGCCATTCCCTTCTGAACAGCCGCTTCTACCCAACAAACTCCGCATCCCTTTGCTGCTGCTACCACAACTTTGCTGCAAATCCCAATCCAGTCCCAAGTTCTGCATTCCGAATTCACAGCACCTTGTCCCAGGGATGCAGCAGCTGAGGCCTGGGACTGCTGGAGAGAAGAGGGGTTATTTGTAACACAACTGAAGCTGTTGTGAAGATCCTGGGGAGCCCTTGTGATGAGGCTGCCCCAGCTTCTGCAGCTCAATCTGAAGACTGCAAGTGCAGGCTCAAGGGTTATTTATAATGCCATGGAGAGATCTGGTTGCACAGCTCCCCAACCCCACGAGCGATTAAACTGCGTTTAGATGAGCCCTAAACCCAAGGTCCCGTAGTTTAACCCTTTCAAGAAACAGACCCAGGAAACACTTTGTTACCATGGAACCCATGACACATGGACACAGATGCTGAGAGATGCAAAGGAAAATTCCTGTAGCACCAAGGGAAGGAGAAGACTACGGAAAAGGATAAAGGGATTTGGAGGATTCCTCTCCTTCAGGAGAGGAGATGAGGACTGGCAATGTTAGCTGATGGGAATCGCCTGGGTTGATGGGCCCTATCTCCTGCACGTGAAAGCATTAGAAGCAGTTTAGGTGAGGCCCTGGCAGGATCTATGCCCCACAGCAGGCTGCAACCCCCAGCCCCAAACAACCTGCACCGAAGGTCTGCAGGAGGAGGTTAAACCCTGATGGGTGCCCTGGAAGACAGGAGGAGGAGAGTGCACCCAGAGAGCCCTGCACCAGCGAGGAGCATCCTCCTCATGGAGAGGACACGAGCAGCTCCCTGCAGGACAGAGGAGTCAGAGGAACCCAAACCCACCTGGAGCAAAACTCTCCGGATGGCAAACGTGGCAAATGGCTGAATCCCCATCACCCGAGGGGCACCACAGAGACTTCACCTCCACCAGGAGACAGCTCCTTACCCATACACACTGGGAACAGCCCTTGGAGATCACATCTGCCCCGGTTCCACTAGGTGAGAATAAAGTCAGAAGGATGGGCCCAAAGATCCAGGCTGCTCCTAGGACAGCACAACACTGCCAAAGCTGCTCCCCAAATCCTCACTTGTGCTTCTGCACTGTTCAGAGCAACACGAACCCCTCGCCACCACTAGCTTCGGTTCAGCCCCGCTGCACCTTGTGTTAGAAAACAGGAAGAGAAAGCAAGGATTACACAGGGAATTTCAAGTTTGATGGAAGCTTCTCCTTCTCATGACAAGGAATGGCACAGCTCAGGGCAGAGCACCTGGGATCTAAGCTGCAAACACTCAGCTGTAACTGCTGCTGCTGCCACATCAACTGCCACCATCAGGATTCCATACTGATCACTGCACACTCCTCAGGCTCAGACCATGACATTGGTCACCCTGGAGCCTTGGCAAAAATTCCTCCCCATGCAGCTCCGCTGCCCTCTGAGCACAGTGGCAACAGGAGAAACCCCAACCTTGAGCCCACAACCTATGCACGCTCACCTGGTAAACACTGTGCATGCTCCTGATGCCACCTGTATGCTTTCCATTGGGAAAAGGGTCAAAAGAGCTCTTCCAAACCCTTCTGCCCTCCGAAGAGCAGAGCAGCGAGACCAAGAGAACAAAGCTGGTCTGGCTCAGGCAGTGTCTGTCGCAGCAGGGAGGTGCAGGACACCTTCACAAAGGGGACGGTGCAGCATCCACCGGGACAAAAACCCTCACAACGTTCAGTTTGAGTTTGAGGCTTGGGAAATGAATTACTTAGCACTGCTGTTTGCTGCAGAAGCAACATGGAGACGAACCCATGGTTAAAAGCAGCAGCAGCACCCTTTGCTGGCTGTTTGCGATGTGTGTTCCCATCCTTCCCCACACCACACCGGTTACCCACATTGCCTCCTCTCCCTCTCGGGACTGACCACCTCCTCATACAAACTCCAAGCAATTCCTCCACACAGAAGTGGCTCTGCCTTTCCCATTGGTCTGCACAACTTGTTAAAGTTGGTAACAAGTTAAAAGGGATGAAGTTCAAATTACACCCTGATGCTGCGCGGGAGCCATCAGCAGCACTGGGCAGCAGATACGGGTCCAGCACAGACCATCTGCAGTGGGCTCCGAGCCCGCTGCAGCCACACAATCCTCGCTCCTTTTGGTAGCCAAAAGCACAGCTCAACAACCCTCATCCTCAGCAGCATCTGGAAACTCTTACAGCAAAGAGGGGGGGCAAGAAAGTCAAGGAATCAAAAAAGCCAAGGTTCCAGAGGCGGAAGCGGGGAGGTTCAGACACATCCAGTGCCCCATAGCGAGTGCGTTCTGAAGGGAGTGGATCACAGACTTCGGGGACAGTGAACACACAGCCCCTACATGCACAGCAGGGTGCAGGCCAGGCAGGTACCTCACATCAGCCCCATGTCCTCAGAGCAGGATGTAAGCAGTTTCAATGGGAAGTCACTGCTTCACCTGAGCTTATTTTCCTGATACAGAATTATTAGGAGGAAAGGACCATAAATTAACCATGCCATAACTGGTCCTGCCCCATACACTCATTAATCACGAAGCCACAAGTGAAATGTCCTGGATAAAGTCATTAAAGGGTTACACATCCATGTGTGTGTGTCTGTACTACAGTGGACATCTGTACTTATATACGCGGTACATAAACGTGCACAGTTCACAACCTGATCATGCAGATGTTTAACAAAATAAACCTGTAGAAAGCCAAAGACTCACATTTCATGTCTGTAAGGACCAAACTAAACCACCACCATGAGAACACAGGTTACTTCACAGGTTGGGGCAGGGAGGAATCATCACTCTACACCTGGATTCAACCAGAACTCCATCCTGCCCCTATGGAAGGCAGGGAGCAGCTGGAGGCAAGTGATGGATCTGCTCTCCCCATGCCACAAGGCTTGATGTAGCAGCACCAGCTGAGGGGCCATTGGGGGGTACCTGTTGCACCGCAGCCATTGGGGGTACCTGCTGCACCACAGCCACTGGGGGGTACCTGCTGCACTACAGCCATTGGGGGTACCTGCTGCAATACAGCCATTGGGGGTACCTGCTGCACCACAGCCATTGTGGGTACCTGATGCACTACAGCCATTGGGGTATCTCCTGCACTGCAGCCATTGGGGGGGTACCTGCTGCACCACAGCCATTGGGGGTACCTGCTGCACCACAGCCATGGGGGGGTACCTGCGGCACCGCAGCCATAGGGGGGTACCTGCGGCACCGCAGCCATTG